>JAHMML010000028.1:58592-95153 GCA_020341155.1 Eciton burchellii | reverse complement strand
AACGAACGAACGAACGAACGAACGAACGAACGAACGAACGAACGAACGAACGAACGAACGAACGAACGAACGAACGAACGAACGAACGAACGAACAAACGAACGAGCGAGCGAGCGAGCGAGCGAGCCAGCGACTTGGTAACATCCCATATTTCCCGTCCAATAATCTCATCGGACCAACACTCGCGTATTGCCCTGAGTAGTTTGTACACATTACTATTTACAAGTCCTTCCTCGCATCGGATTTTGCGACCAGGGGAGCTTCGAGAGTTCTGGTTTGCCGCGCGAGACTGGCTGAATCTCATCGATCGAGCGGCACATCCTCGAAATTACTCACATTGCCGAAATGTTGGAAACCATTCTTAAAGATCCTACCGCGGCTGGTGCTTGCCTTCATCTGATCGAGCAACGTAACGTTATCCTCAAAGTCTTTCACCCATCGGGCAGTCTCATTGCCCCAGTGGAAGCGTATCGGTGCCGCGTGATGGTAGACCTTCTTGATGCCCATGCTGCGTATCTCGGTACCGTCATCCGAATGGTAAAACGAATTCTCACAGAAATCCTGGCCCAGGAAGGGCTCGAGTTCCGCGATGATCTCCATAAACGTAGGTCGATCGCTCGGTCGCCACTTGAAGCATTTTTCCATAATCTTTTGTATAGTCTCGGGACAGTTGCGCGGTATGTTAAGTAGCCCTTTATGCAGTACATGGTGCAGCACCTCCTCGTTTGAGAGTCCCTGATATGGTATCTCGGCGAGGGTGAGGATCTCGAATAACACCACACCGAACGACCAGACGTCCGAGTCGGACGTGAACACGCCGTCGGAGAGATTCTCGGGTGCCATCCAGCGTATCGGCAGTAGTCCCTTCTTGCCGATCTTGTAATAGTCAGTCTCGTAGATGTCACGGGCCATGCCGAAATCGCCGATCTTGCACACGAGATCTTTCGACACCATGCAATTGCGCGCCGCCAGATCCCGATGTACGAACTTCTTCGACTCGAGGTACGCCATGCCGTCCGCGATCTCTGCCGCCATCCGCATTATCCGCGACGCGTTCGGTACCATTTGAGTGTCGCGCACGCGTCGCAGATACGTCTTGAGATCACCGTTCTCCATCAACTCCATGATGACGTACGGCGGATTGCCGATCGACACCACGCCCATGAGCTTGACGATATGGAACGTCGAAAAGTTCTTCATCACGGATGCCTCGTTCAAGAACTCGTTTTTCTCGCGCTGGCTACAACCATTGGAGATGGTCTTGATGGCCACGTAGACGTCATCGTTCAACCGTCCTCGATACACCATGCCGAAGTTGCCCATACCGAGTTCGCGTAAGATCTGCACCTTCTCCCGTGGCACTTCCCAGCTGTCGACCACATATCTGGTCTCGATGTAATCCGGATTCACGCTGGCGAATAGTCGTTCCTGCGTTCTTTTGCGTTGCCGGTTCCTGATCAGGATATATGCCATGATCGTGCTGACGAGCACCGCCAGTAGAATTATCAGCATCACCAGTATTATCCGATTGTTGTCCGACAGGCCGATAGAGAAGTGAATCACGTCGCTAAAGGCGCCATCACCCGCCAGCGACGTCGAGCGCATCCTCAGACTGTACCGACCCGGACTGAGATTCCTGATGTAGTGATTATGTTGCCATCTCTCACTGCTGCGGTATGATATGCATTCGGTGCTTCTTTTCGCGTCTTTTATGTCCAGATTCGTGTATTCGATCGTGTACGAGACAGTGAACGCGTTCGGATTCTTAACCGGTTCCCAGACCACCTCGACTATCGTGTCATTCGTCACGTGGACTCTCACGCCGTGGATATCATCCGCGTGCAACTGTCTCTTCGTCCGTGCGTTCGCGTACTGAATCGACGAGCACATGGGCGCGTCGCCGTCCACCTTTATGCCGCAAGCAGCGATCGTGGTCGTGTACAGAGAGTAATGATGCAATTTCTGTAGGATGTATGAATTGTTTTGCGCGCTCACGTTAAACATCACGGTGTACTCCGACGACGATCGATCGTCCGCGATGCCCGGCACGTGTCGCTGATGCTGATACATCGACGTGGACGACAAGTTGTTGGCCAATTCGTAGAACTTTTCCCGCGAATTATAACTATTGAAGACGCAGTAGTCCTTCCAGCCGGACGACTGATAGCTGATCGTCATGTTCTCGTGGCAGAATATCCCGAATTGTTTGAAGACTGCCTTCGCTGCCGCGTCTTTGGCGCAACAAGCGCCAGAAGTCGAGACCGGCGGCGTCTTGATCGTCACTTCCTGCGTCTCCTCCTTCTCGATTTCGTTCATCAACGGTTCCATGCAGTAATCCCGAGAGACGACCAGATCCACGTCGTCCAGCCGTAACGTGCTGGTGATCAGGTAGTAGCCAATGGGGCCATTCGGGTACACCGGCGAGCCCCACTTGAGCAGAATCTCGCTGTCGCTTATCGCGACCGACGTCACATTCGTCGGCATCGACGGTATCGCGCTTTTCGTCCAGAAGAAGATGATCTCCGACTGGCCTACCGGACTCATGAACGACTTCTTGTTCCTTGCCGTGAACGTCTTCACGTACGCGGCGTACTTGGTGTACGGCTTTAGATTGGCGATGTGCTTGGAAACGGTCGAACTCCAGCTCGGTATGTCGACGTCGACGATCTGCCACGTGTTGTTGCCGCACGCATTCGCCTCGTACGTTATGTTTTCGTTTTCGGTCTCGATGTAGCTTAGCAGGTAGTTGAGCAGCTGCTGGCCTTTCGGCGGCTTGTAACTGTCCCAGACCAGGACGACATGATCCGCGCCACGTTTGTTCACCGTGATGTTGATGTTGACGATGTTGCAGGCCACCTTGTCGCCGTTTGACTCCGGCTGTACCTCGAGATCCGTAAAGTTCGTGATGTTCACCATCCGACCGAACTGCTCGATCTTAGAGAGACAGAGCTTGGGGTTGTAGTGAAAGAAGAGCCGACCGTTCTCGATCGTGATCTTTTGCGACGGCGGAAACAGGGACGAGAGATTCGGATTGTCCAGGACCACTAGACTCGCGTTGTTAATGTCCAGATTCTCGCCCTTGATCACTTTGAGCTTCTTGAAGAAGCTCAACGACGTGATCGGGAACGAATGCGTGATCTTCACGTATTCGGTGATCTCTTCGATCAAGCCGAACGCATCCGCCAGCTCGTTCATAATGTTCGGATTCCCGTTTCTGATCTGGAATTCCAGAGCCCCTTTCACCACCGTGATGCCGCGAAAACTCTGGGCATCCGAGATGTGACGTATGATCGCGCCGTTGCCGATCTTGCGGCACTGTCCTCTACAAATTCGGCAGGTTGTTGCCTGTAAGGAGAATAAAGAAGAAATCACTTGAAAGATCGAAACGCGCGGCGGCTATCGGACGCAAAAAGAGGAGCAGAAGAAAGGACTGCTGTACGTTTTTTTCGTCGATATCATCTTCGAAACCGTCGGGGCACTGAGTGACGCAGGAGCCATTGAACGGCCGCCAGGTCTGCATGTTCTCCAATTTGGAGACTCTTCTGAGACGATTCATCTTCTGACACTCGTCCTTGCTGATGCATCGTCTTGAGAGATACGCGTATCTGCAACCAACCGGGGAAAGATGGATCTGTCAGCTCGACGGAACAGGAAACTCGCGAGATGTTGTGAGGCTGAGGCGGAGATAACTTGTGTATTCTTAATTTGAAACTTTAGCGAGCCCCGTCATCGAAATTATATCGCGCACGCTCTCTCTCTCTCTCTCTCTCTCTCTCTCTCTCTCTCTCTCTCTCTCTCTCTCTCTCTCTCTCTATCGCGAGAGGGCGACATCGAAACGCGTGGCAAACGCTGATTACTGACAACTACACAACAGCCAAGCGCAATTCTACACAGATTTATTAGAGCTTTACTCGTATCATTCGCGCAATTTCCATATTCGCTGCGTATTCTCTATTCGATGGTTATTATATCGATGGTTACTAATAAAGTAAACCGTAAGCGCAAATTTGACACACGAATTTAGCATTCCTTTTCTCTCGTGTCGCGAAATTGTTCGTGAATTTGTCGCAAGATTACTCACAAATTGGGTGGACAATTCTCTACGCATTTCCCCTCGTGCCGGTAGTGCTTGCACACGTAACAATCGGTATTTCTCGGGCCGTAACACTCTCCGAGGCATTGCGGGTGACAATTCGGCCTCTCCAGTTTCTGACAGTGTTGAGCTGTCCAGCAGTAACCACCGGGACACTGGGAGCATCCTGAGGGATAGAAATTGACGAGATTGACGAGGAATCGAACGAATTTATCCATCTACTAAATTTCGCCATCGCAATCGAAATTTTTTGTAAAGAATTTCCGCCATTTTCTCCTTGCGCGTATGATACGACGACGATTCCTATCGCGCACCTTGCGCGATAATCTCTATCGTACACGGACAATCGAAACTGACATTTCGGCTGACGGTTAGTCAGCTACCAATTCACTACCAACCAAACTATCTCGCTATCCGTGTTAACGTGTTAACGTAATCAAGATTATAAGTATCCATCTCATTTACCTTTTACGTGCGGACAGCTCTGCACGTTTCTGTTATCCTTGATGAAATTCTCACCCGCTGGCACGATCAGGCTCCAATTCAACGTATTCGTGAAACAGAGAGCGGGATTCTTCTCGATGCGCACGCCACCCCGGGAGATTTTCGTCAGATTGGTGAGGCCGATCTATGAAAAAGAAATTCCACGGGATTAGGCTGTCGCGGAATTATGAGTCAAAGGTCGGATGGCCGGTTAATGTGATTGGCTGATTAACGTCACTTGACCCGGGGCATTTAACCGCGGTCCTATGGGCAAATTGGAGACTGCACACACCTTCGAGACGATCGCGAGCGTGGGAACGAACGCGATCGCGATATGGATCGTACGTGACGAACGTCATATGTACGCGCTCGCGCAAACAAGAATTCCTCCGCGCATCTGCGATATCGTTTGCAGTCTCGCGGTGTTAAATTCAATCGGCTCTATAATTCAGCACGGCAGGTTCTCTGATTCTTTCATCGAGCGACTCTCTTCCTAACGCGCAACGCGTCAGCTCTCAGGCGGAGACGATCGGAGAGATCGGAGAGATCGAATGGATCTGGTTTTAACGAGAGAAATTAAAAGAGGAGAACGCGCATCATGATCGCTCGCGAAAAAAAAAAAAAAAGAAAAAAAAGGAAAAGGTTTCGGACTCGCCGAAAGCCAAACGCCGAAACTGGAATTCTATTCTGCTGCCCCTGCGCAACGCTCTTTCCGCTCTTTCCGCTCGTGTCTTTTCTTTTTCGACACTCGGATTATTCCGGAATCTTGCATGAATCTTGCAGCAGGAATTTTGCAGCAGCATCCATAATTCTATTGTCGAAAGGGATACGCGCGACAATGAATGAACGCTCGAGTCGGCGAAGAGAACGAAGAGAAAGATCGAGGAAGCCGGATAAGCCGGAGAAAGAAAAAGGAGAAAACCCGCCGAGAAAGGCGGGAAGAACACCTTACCTCCTGTAGGTTCTTCATCTCGTAAATCATGAAGGCATAGTCCGTGAGAAGTATGTCGCCCCGGATCACCTCGAGATTCGGGAAAAGTTTGCTGAGGCTCTTCAAGCCGTCCACGCGGTACAGGAGCAGGTAGCCAGTGATCTCGCGCAATTCCGGGAAGCTGACGTTCTCAAAGTCCGCTTCGGTGTTGTTCTCGATGAGGACGATTTGCAGGAAACCCTCGATCACGCGGCAGTCCTTCAGTATTGAAAAGAAATACACGCTGTTCCGAATATCGATGCTCTGACAAATGCCATCGCCGATGGTCACATTCTTGTAGCGGCGACCCTTCTCCCGTCCCACTTCCTCGCTCGATTTCGCTTGCAGCTTGGGCAGATTCGACGATTGACTAGACTGCTGATTGTTCTTGAACCTGACGCTCGTGGGTCTGGAAGGAGGATCGAGCTTTCATAATTAACGAGCTCGCGAGATCGCGCGATGCATATAATGGCAACGATGGCAATTTCTCTCTCTCTCTCTCTCTCTCTCTCTCTCTCTCTCTCTCTCTCTCTCTCTCTCTCTCTCGAGATGAGAGAGAGAGAGAGAGTTCGAGAGAAAGAAGACAGTTTGGGAGCGCTTCCTTCAAGATGAAGCGACTATCACCGCGCCGTGGAGTTTGTCCACTCCACTTTCCCCCCCGTTTTTACGAAATCGAATTTTTCACCAAGTTTCACGAAGCCAAACTTTCCTCGAACACGATTGCTCCTCCCTACTCAAGCTCAATTGCAGTTTGATGCGAATCCTGATTTAGGGAGGAAATGATGCGAGATGCGATACGCGCGCTAAATTCGCTAAATTTGCAGGAGCACACAGTTCGCTCTCGTTTGGAGAGCAACCGACGGAGCAAGGAAGGAATACATTCCGCGAGACGTAAGATTAAAAGGATTACTCGGAACGTCGAGACGTCCCAGACACGTCGGAGACGCGCGGACGAGAGATATCGGGCGCGAGATTAGCGCGAGATTTGAAGAAATCGAAATTCGTGACGGAGGCATAGCGAGGCTAGGAGAGAAAGTCCCCGGTAATCTCGCATGATTTTAACAAGGATGAAAATCGAACCCGAGGGAAATCGATCAGCATCGATCAACGTATCAACATTCTCGCTCGTTGGAACGAATTATTAAAAATCGCTAAAATCGCTCGAAAATCGTGAAACGATCGGCAAAGCGCGCAACCTCGAGGGGATCGTGCACGTGGCTTCGTGGATTCGCAAACGGGGCACCGTCCGGTATCGTCTCCTCTCCGATTACGACGCGAGGGAATTCGCTGAATGTACCTGGAGCTGCCGATCGCGCGATTGTTCCTGAAGGCGGCCAGTTCGTCGATGAATCGAAGCATGTGGTAATCAGATGTCGCGGCCGTTCCGCGATCGTGGTAAAGCTCCTTCGAGTTCTCGTCTATCGCTTCCTCCTGCTCCCCCTGCTCCCCCTGCTCCCCCCGTTCCTCCTCGGGCTCCTCTTCGTCCCTGGTCCTGTCCGCGTAATCGGGCTCGTACTTGCCCTTGGTGCTTTTGTCCCGATGCTTCGCGGCCGCCGTTTTCGACCACCTCTTCTCCTGGCAGAGCGCCAGACCCACCACCGTGACGCACAGCACAACGATCGGCAGCAGCGACTTCCTCGTCCTCATCGCCCTGTCTCATTGAACACCGTGCGCTCGGGTCCTGTCGTTTAATCGTTCCTGATTCTCCCACGTGGTCCGCCGCGAGACCACCACTCTCGTTTTCTTTCTGATTGATCGACGATTCACGCTCTCGGCGCCGCCGCGCCGCGCCGCGCCACGCCGCGCGACTTCTCTCGTCTTCCTTTCTGCTCCTTCTTCTTTTTCTCTCCTCCCGCCTTCGTTTCCCGCCGCCGCCGCCGCCGCCGCCGCCGCGCCGCCGAGCAATAATCGGTTCCGTTCGATTATTGCGGACACCTCTCGGCGGATCTCCTCGCCAAGCGAAGACTGCAAAAGACAGTTGCAGTAATTGCTTTGAGGCTCAAAGAGTAACCCTGCTGGAGGAGAATCTACCGTGGAGAATCTCTCCCCGTCCCCGCTCCCTCCGTTGCTTCGCGTTGCTTCGCGTTGCTGCTGCTCCGTGGCGGAAAGAAGGAGGATGAGAGCGGAATAGCAAAGTAGAAAATTAGCGGATTATCATGATCATACCGTAATTACGGCGCGTGCCGAGCAGAATTTATCCGCGGCACTTGAGGGCTTCCGACGACGATTACACGCCGTCAGGAGGCATATCACGCGCAAGGCACGTAACTTGTAACTTGCGAAATCGATTTGCAAATAACGACGAACGCGTCCGACAGAGAGAGAGATGTAGGTTTTAGGAATCGCACCGCGCACCGCCGCGCGCTCCGGCGTCTTTGGAGACGGAAGTCTCCAAGTCTCCGGCTTCCGGCGGAGTCAAAGGTTCAGGTTTTCATAAAACGTGGAAATAAAGGAGTAAAGACAAACAGGAGCACGAGCCCGCGCAATCGGCACATTTACATTTCACTCATGCTGGAGAGCTGAATCGCGAGCGAATTCACTCTGGATCTGGACGGCGAGTCCTGATCAGGCCGGTCTGATAAATTACTCAGCTTCCACTGTGTGCGAGCATCAAACGACATTATTACCTGCAGCTCTGCACGGTGCGAGAGAGTAGTCCTCGATGCGAGAAAAACAGCTTGGAATGGTCCCGTGGCCTCCCTCTTCTCCCTCCTCGCGATCGATCGATCGCGTCCGCCGACACGTTCGTCCAGGCTCGCGTGAACCCTGTCGCGCTCCTGCAGACGCGCTGCTGCTCGTCCTCCAGACGAGCACACGGGGGGTGGGGGGGTTGCTGGTTGCCTCGAGAACACTGCGGACGGTGTCCTCCGGGTGTCCGCCGAGGTGTCCGGGAGTCCGGAGAATCGCGCGAGGGATCTTCCGGGTCGCAGGTTGCAGAAAGTGCTTCAGATAATCCTCTTGTCGAAGACAAAGCAGTACCACCTTTTGGCCTTCATAATTGCGCCGTGGCGCCGTCGTGATTATCTGTCCAACAGAAATCGAACGACTCTTTCTTTACACGAGATATATATCAGTAATCTCCGTAAATGCCCGTAATGTCCGCGCGCGAGCGGTCCATCCGGTTCAATTCCGATTAATCTCGTAATTAATGAGCATTCAGCGCTAGCTAATAATCACTTTTCGCGCGGTGTCCGCGGTCTTCCGCAGAGTTTACTCTCAATCGCGCGGAATGTTCAACACTTTCAACTTTCAACGGTTCAACGTACTCTCTCTCTCTCGGCTCGGCGCGTGCACGTCTCTCGCCGGTCCGCGAGAACATTGCAAAAATGCAATGCAAGATGCACGTTAATGGCTCTAATGTAGCGTATCTTACGTGCGCCGCTAACTAGGCTTGATTTAATTAAGCAAACGCGCGCCTGGGAGGCCGGGGAGGCCGTATATTCAAGCATGCTCGCTAATTAAAGCTACGCAAAAACCTACCTACCTGGCCGACACATACTAAACTAATTTCGCAAATTGATACGTGCGGGCTGCGGGCCGAAGGAGATATCCGATATAAAACGCGCGCCGTTCTCCCGTTCCCGCGATGCGCGCGCGATAACGTGGAACGATAACGTTCAACGAATCGTTATTCGATTAAGACACAAAACACGAACGGAACCGTTGATACGCGAGCCGAAAACCGCAAGTAAATCCAACGAGATGCGAAATCCATACGGATAATTGCCCCTCTTTTAGCGAGCGGCGTGAATCGCGCGAGTGTGCGCGTCGCGGAAATTACGAGCGCGTCACACATGCCGCACGAATCCCGAATCCCATTCGTAATAAATAACAAATTCTCAAGCACTCGGTGTTTATTATCGCGCAATTTCATTCATCATAACTCCATAATTTTACCATGCGCTCTCTCTCTCTCTCTCTCTCTCTCTCTCTCTCTCTCTGTGTGTGTGTCTGTCTGTCTATCTGTCTCCATCTACGCGTGCTATATAATTGCGATCCACGCATATACAAATATCGCGTGTGTTGCGCGCTTATCCCAGATGGAGATCTAGTTTCCAGTATAAATTACATTATTTATTGCAGACGCGCGATTAAAAGCGTCTGCTCTCTCCTCTATCTCTCTCGGTTCCGCGCGCGCGCGTGCTACGGGAATCGTAATCGTCTCGCAAGATCACACCGCGCTACATCCTAAGTATATACATCGTAGTTTGCTCGTGCATCGCACACGCCGCCTGTTATCGGCCTTTTCTCTCTCTCTCTCTCTCTCTCTCTCTCTCTCTCTCTCGCTCTCTCCTGTCCCCTTTACTTAATTAAAGTGAACCAAGCAGATTCGCTTTGGACGGCATCGAAGACGCCCGCTCGGACGGGTTCGCTAATTAAAGCTAGACAAAATTGCACTCCGCATATCCGCGATTTTACACCGCCGAACCGCATCTCGCTCCAAAGTGGAGCAAAGCAAGGAGCGAGGTAAAACAAAGCAGGAAACGGAGCGACGGGATGTAGCCGAAGGAGATCGTATTTCCGATCGTAATAGCCGTAACCGCGAAACGCAGTCTCATCGAATGCGAGATCTCGGCTCGGCGAGACGTGCTCTCGGCGAGAGGGCACACATATCGAATATTTTCCGAAGCAGGCCGCGAGAAGATCCGTCTCCAGTGGAGCGGACACACGCTCCTCATCCTCCTTCCATTCCGTTTCGATTCCCCTTTCTCGTTGCGCGGCGGCGCACGGCGGTCGAGTTCCGAGTTCCGAATTCCCAATTCCGAATTCCGAATTCCGAATTCCGGACGTTCCGCGAGATATGTTTTCCGCTCCCTGGGAGCGGAATCCCCCGCCGGGAAATGCTCAATTTTCTTCATTCACGCATCGCCGCTGGTGTTTTGCGCGTAACGCGAGAGCGCTTGATCTCGCGGCATTATCTCGTTAACGAAGAGTCGAAGCCGTGAATCGATCGGCGAACGCTGCCGGTCCACTCTGCCATAAAGCTTGACGGCTTAACTCGGCATCGGCCATCAAAACAGCCATCTTAGACTCGCGCTCCTCATTTATCCATCCATCGTTCTCTCGTCTACCGACAGCGGCCTTTGCCTTCGTCGCTCGCCGAGCATGTACACCGACCATCGCCCGTGTCGTCTTACGACGTCAGCAACGAGGAAATTCGCGCCAACGGTTCCCGGAACTTGCGCCCACGTAAGCAGCCGTCCATCCGTCCATCCGTCCCTCTGTCCGTCCGTCCATCCGTCGACGTTGAGGAAGAAGCGTTTTGGCACGGCCTGAAGCAGGTTCGCGAGACAGACAATGAGAAAGAGAGAGAGAGAGAGAGAGAGAGAGAAAGAGAGAGAGAGAGAGAGCGAGCGCGTCGTAAAGCTGGGCGTCGCATTAACACCGAAAATGTGCAAACGTAGAAATCGGATCCCGGCGAGCTGCATTTTTCACGTCTCGTCGCTCCTGCGAGCCTTCTCTCTCGCCTAACTATCCTGTCGCGAAAGACAATATTGTCCGCGTCGAGCAAGAAAGCCAAAGTCGCCGCAGCCGCCGCATCCTCGTCCTCTTTCTTCTTCTTCTTCTTCTTTCTTTTCTTCTCTCCGCCGCCGCCGCCGCCGCCGCCGCCGCCGCCGCCGCCATCACAAGCAATCTCGGAACGGTTGATACATCAACGCGCGATTCACGATGAAGCCAATAGACGCCTCAGTCATCTCGGATTATCGTCGGATTATCGTCAGCGGACGTAGAGAACACGATTTATAAGCCATTCCGGATGTAGGAGGACAGCAGAGAGAGAGAGAGAGAGAGAGAGAGAGAGAGAGAGAGAGAGAGAGAGAGAGAGAGAGAAAGAGAGAGAGAGAAAGAGAGAGAGAAAGAAAGAGTGCCTTCGACACGGTCGCCGTCATCGTTCACGGTTTTACGCGACGTAGCTCGTTCGTCTCGCCAAGCCTCGGCTTTATCGGCGCGAAGCCGGCTCTCGGCCGGCCTCGCTGACCGAGGAAGAGTGATTCACGTCGCGGATCGTAAAGAGGACGATCAGAGGAGGCAACCGTCGACGGCAATGAATCCTCATCGCTTCCGACGAGGATCAAACGCATGGTCGGTCGGCGTGGGTGGACGGATATCTCGACCTCGCTCTCTCGACGTGGATTCCCGCGGAAAGCTTCCACGACAGCAGCTTAAGAGATAAGCGCCATATCATCATCCTCGTCGTCGTCGTCGTCGTCGTCGTCGTCGTCGTCGTCGTCGTCGTCGTCGTCGCGCGAGCACTCGGTCGTTGGCGCAAATATCTTAATTCACCGTATAAATATCACGATAACGATCAAAGAGCAGCAAGGGGAGGGGGGGGGGGAATATGAGGCAAGTCTCGGCGTTGGCGGCGTTGTACTTGGCCGATTAAAGGCCGGATACACGTACGATAAAACATGGAGAGAGAGAGAGAGAGAGAGAGAGAGAGAGAGAGAGAGAGAGAGAGAGCGCTTCTCGCAGTGTTCCGCGATAACTTGGTATCCGTCGAACCGGAAGAATATACCGCTCGCCAAGCTACGCGGCACTCTTTTTCAAGCGGTGCCCCCTCCGAAAATGCGGTATTACGGATGGACTCGCGATAAATTCTGCCAGTTTCGCGTGCGCGCGTGCGCGCGCTGAATAACGCATTCGAGTCACTCGACGCACGCCCGAACAATTCTCCTCTCGAACGGAATCATTCGCTGGCGATTACGGTAATGTCTCCTTTAGCGTAACGCGAAACGAGAATGGCGTCTCTTTGTTGTACCGCTATGTTTGTTCTCGGCGTCGGTTCTCGTAAACAATCGTCCAATTCCTAAATACGATAGACATTGGAGACGTTCCTAGAGACTGGATAAACGAAATATAATAATAACAACAACAACAACAACAACAACAACAACAACAACAATAATAATAATAATATAATGATGATAACGATCGAGTGCAATTCACGTGAGGTAGCAAAGAGCAGACAAAGGAGGGGGGAGGGAAGGAAAAAAACGGGTTTACGCAATTTCTTTTCTCCATACACGATCGCGCAGACAACAGAAATCGCGCCGCGCCTCCTCCCTTCCATCTTCCACCTTCCCTTCCCTCCGCCCTTCTTTCCCACGACGCTTTTGGGCCGCATTCCCAATTTGCTTCTCCCGCGCATGTGGTGCGCGGCCATCGGAATCCAAATGTCATGCGGACTGCACTTGGTTTTCTTCCCCTTCGGCTCTCTTTCTCTCTCTCTCTCTCTCTCTCTCTCTCTCTTCGTTTTGCCGATCCTCGTTGAAATACGGTTAAAGTTCCGTGTTTTTGCGCTACGATGGAATCCCGCCGGCGCGTAGGAAAATAGACAATCTTCGCAAATCGGGCGATCGGCGATTTGACAGATAAATGGACGGTCATCGGATTCTCTCTTTCTCTCTGTCTGTCTGTCCAAGAATGTGTCGCGTCGATGGTACAAATATCTCGAATACATATCGAATAGATCGCATGCTTGAATAAAGTCCGCTGGCAAAGAAGGAAGTCTGCGCCGGTTGCTCTTCACGACAGCCACAGGCCCGAGAAGAATGGATGGAAGCAGGGATGGAAGCAGGGATGGAAGCGGCCAACGCACAACCGGATTCGTGGAGACTGTGCCGGCGAGCGAATATCTCCGAAACCGTCCGGGATGGATGTTTTCGGGCCTTCATGGTTTATGCGCTCGTCTGTGCGCGCGCCGTAGCGCATCTATCATCTACGACTTATTTACCGTCATTCTTATCTGGATTTCGGGACGGGGATTCTGGGACGGGAAAGGAGAGTCCACGCGGGGACAAGTGGCGAGGAGCCCGAAGGTATCTTCATGGGACAACGATTCGGCGATATCGCGTGACTTGGATGGAAGGGGGAGAGAGAGAGAGAGAGAGAGAGAGCAGCGTCGATCGGCCATCGATCGATCGTAATTAATCACGATTAATCGAAGAAACGCACGCACTGGCTTCCACCTGCGTAGCTTCCGCGCTAATGAAGACATCGGCGAGAGAGCAGAGAAAACGAGGCGAGACTAGCGGGGAAAGTACACGAGAGTACACGAGAGTACACGAGAGGATGACGAGTGACGACCCGCAGAGCCAATTCGCTAATGCGAATTCGCTGACGCGCGTCAACCGGTTGCATCGATCATTATCGTTGCAGCGTTGCTGCTACCTGCGAGCACTTTTCCCGAGCACTGATACCGATTACCCGGAGGTAATGAGCAGCTTAGCGCGAGTGCGCCATGTTCACGCATCGACGCGCCGTGGCGCGTTCATCATCTTCTTCGGCGTCCGCGCGAGCGCGCGGACGGTTTGACGGATGGTCGCGCGATCGCGGGAGCGCGATGACGAGCGGAAAAACAGCAATAACGGAAAGGGATTGACCGGCTTCCAGCGGTATTCGCCAATCGAGCGGTAACATCGTCTTCAGCGTCGCCGTCCTTCGTTCATTTCCGATGATAAATGGCGGCAGTTTTTGCCACGATACTCTCGCGCTCGGTTCCATTATGCGACGACGTCCTTCGTCATTCTTTCACTCTTTCTTTTTCTTCCCTCCCGCCCATCCTCCCGCGTATTGGCTCTCGCTTGCTTTTCCCTCTCTCTCTCTCTCCCTCGCCTCTCGCCGAGAGGTTCTCCCCGTCCGTCGTCGTTCCTTCTCATCATCTTCTTTTCTTTCTTCCTTCGTCTTCTCTCCACCATGCATGCCGATTTTTCGCCCGACAGCCAGCAACAACGCGCGCGCTCGCGCGCTCTCTCGCCCTCTCCCTCTCCTCCCTCCCCTCCCCGCCCCTCTCTCCCCGCCGCGCAAACGATGGGACCGTACGGTCCCTTTATTCCGCTTTTTTCTGCACACTTAGATATAGCGCATCGATTAATAATACAATGTTGCAAGCGGGCCTGCAAGCGCGCGCGCGCGCGCGCGCGCGCGTGCGTGCGCGCTCGGGCGCGGGCGCGCGGTCCCAAGCGCTCTCGGTCGTTTTATTCGTGCGATCGTTATTACTATGTTGTAGGCCTTCCATCAGCACAAAACCAGTTTTGATCCCGGTCTCTATGGTAAGTTATACCCCTGGCTTGTCTACCCGTGCGCTCGTAAATATAACGCGTGAATATTTCCACGCGCGGAGAGACCAGGCCAAAAAATCCTCCCGGGCACTTCGTCACCGGGAAATCGTCCGGAAAAACCATCTGCGCGGCTACTCCCCCGTCCCTTTGCATTATTAATGAACGGCACTCCAGCGATGCTCCGGTGGTGTTCCGATGCCGATGGTGCCTGCATCTCCGAGACGTTAGCGGTATATCTCGATAATGCGCCGCGCGCGAGCAGGGCGAGCAGGGCGAGCAGGGCGAGCAGGGCGAGCAGGGCGAGCAGGGCAGCGTTTCTCGACTCCCGGCGCGCCGCGGTATCGGCAAGGGAAATTCGAGCGCTGCAGCGCTCCAAGAACCGTAAATTCAATCTTGCAGTTCAGAAACGCACGCACGCACGCACGCGGTAATTCGGTCGGTCGCTTGCTCCTCTTCCGCGTCTGTGGTGGGTGGTGGGTGACGTCGCCGCCGCCGCCGCCACCGCCTCCAAGAACCGTTTGACGTTTCACGGCAATTTTTCTGCATATCGGACGAATTTGCGTATTTCCCACGGTACTGCTCTCACGCGATAGTCAGACGTATCATCGCAGATCATCATCGGCTTTCCTGAATTTTTTTTTCTTCCTCTTTTAATAATCCTACGTAACGACGTAATGTTAGGTACGCGTCGTGCAATCGAAAAAAGGGGCAACCTTGTGGGCCAACGATTGCGGGGTATCGGGGTTCCCCTTTGTATTTTTCGGATCGACACGGTCTGCTTGCATCGGGCGTTTGGTAAGTATAGCATTAAGGCGCTTTAATAACGGCGTATAATCTCGCCTCGATTATCCTCGCTGGTACATCCAACAACGAGTACCGCAGAAAACTCGAATTAAGTGCATCGCCAAGTATTTCTGACTTGATCCGCGACAGCGGCGGCGGCGGCGTCCCTCCTTTCTACCCTCTCTCTCTCTCTCTCTCTCTCTCTCTCTCTCTCTCTCTCTCTCTCTCTCTCTCTCTCTCTCTCATCCTTTTCTTTTATCTTTACTAACGCGTGCACGCGCGCCTCGCTCTCTCGCTTCTCCATTTTTCCTTCGCGCAGCACGCCCCCCCCCCGCCGCCGCCGCCGACAGGCGCGCCTGTGTTCCCGCGTTGTTGCTGCAGAGTAGAGATTGAATTTTGCACCGCTAACAAATGCGCTTCAGCCGACGACCGCCGCCCGAGAAGAAAGGGATTCAGAAGCGTACAGAGAATACGCGGCGCCCGGCAGTGAGACGCCGATTTGGACACTCGTTTCGCGGCGCGTTATTTTCCAAATTGAATCAGCCGCATCATGCGAACCTCCTCCTCCTTCTCCTCTCTTGTCTCGACATACCTCTCCGATCAACGAAACCGCCTCGTTTGATCATCGCGTCCTCGAGTATTGCGCGCTCGCACAAGCAGATTTCTCAAGATGACACTACCTTACCACCAGTACGCTGCTGCTACTCGGAGAGTTATTCGCTCGAGAGACATAATTGAGGCATCCCCGATTACGCTAATCGTCGTAACGATTACGCTAATCGCCAAATCCGATTATCGTTATTCTCGATTTATCGGAATGTTGACGTGTCCCGACGTGTCCGTCAACCGAAGCGGATGCGAGTAACGCGAGAATGCAAAATCGTTCGCGTTCTCGCGTACGGTCGATGGAAATTTTTTCCTCCCGTTGGCGCAAACAGGGGAAAATGTTATGCCGCCTCTGCACGATATTCCTCTAGACTGATACTCCACCAAGGTATCCGCCGCGTGCCCCATCCGTGTTGCCCCTCACTCCACCCCGCCCCCCCTCGCTACATCTCTGAGGGAACCACCTCCTTACAACCTTGTAGCCGCCATGACGCGTGCTTTCGTAATGGTCGCCGGAGTTATGTGGGATCGATAATTTTCAGATGACGCTTAACAATGTCGCGCGAGTAAGGAAACTGCGGTTGCCGAGACACGGGATAACGAGCCATTTTTTCATACGATACTACTTCATTATCCCGAGATTTATCCCGAATTTATCTCTCCCAGATATGCCGCCATAGCGCATAGTTTTTGCCCGCTCGATGCGACGACCCGACCACGACAAAGGATCAAGGCTCAATTAATGTCAGCGATGTTAATCAACTGTGAAAAGCTAAAAGGAAAGAAAGGATGAACAGAGAGCGCATTGAAAGAGCATCTATCTTGCCGAGCTACGTTGGCCTCTCTTCAACAAGATAGGAAGGAAGGAGCACATGTCCGAAGAAACGCGAGACAGAAACGCTCAAATTCTCTCTCCCGCGAATTATAATCCGCGACAAGAGAAAAAGAAGGACAGAGGAGACCCGACCGCGTGACATTCGCATAACATAATCCAAGCTCGGATATGGTCTCTTCCCTCGCTACTTGAGCATTCTTGGCACGCAGAAATGGCGGGACCAGCGCCGAGGGACCAGTTAGAGATACTTTGGGTACGTTGGCTACATCGGGCAGGGCCTTTAATGCGAGCGAGCGAGCGAGCGAGCGAGCGCGCAATTAAAAAGGGCGGCCTAACCGGGGTAAATTGCGAGCTGTTCCGTTGATAAACGTAATGAAAAGAGAGAGAGAGAGAGAGAGAGAGAGAGAGAGAGAGAGAGAGAGAGAGAGAGAGAAGGAGCGCGGATAACGCTATCGTGTTACCTAATTAAAATCGCGGCTCGCGTAATTGCAACACTAATCCCCCCGCAACTCGGGCGGCTTTGTCGGCGTCCAAGGCCGCGGCGGATGTGCACGTGCTTCCCGCGACTGCCAACGCTTGGATTAAAAGCCTCCCCCCTCCCTTCCGCCCTCTGTTTACTCCCCCCCCCCCGGTCCGCCCACAGACTCGTTCCACGGTCAGTCAGTCTCGCCGCCGGTTACTCGCGCTTTTTACTTTCCACTCATCGCGTTTCAGCGCGATGCTACGTCGCTCGTTTTCGCGAATGATCTCGCGGGCCAGCCAGGATCGATGTGCCAGCGGAAGCGGCGGATGTGCGCGTGCGCGCACGCGAAAATCCGATCGCGGGGATGGGGGGCGGGGGGGGGGGGCGCCGCCGCGCGTGTTCGTCGTTCGACGATTCCTCGAATCGTCTTATTAGCGCGAGGACGCGGCGCGCTGCACAAGGCGGGACACAAGAGGCATTCGTTTCCTGTGGGCGCGCACACGCACACGCATGCACACGCAGGTCGCGCCTTCAGCGTCGTACGGTCATTCGCATGATGTAGGTTTATGTGCTACGCGAGTTATACGCTACCCGTATCTACATATCAATCGACCGCTCGTCGCGCGACGTTAGTTGCTTTGGGACCGAGGAGGGTTTTGTCCGCCACTGCGACACCGTGTCCATAAGGATTTTTCACGAGTATAAAATGTGTGGACATTTAAGAGACATAAATGTCCCCGCGAGTACCTTCGATCATGCCGTAATTAACTTCTGTGGGCTTTAAGTCGAGCGTTAAGCTCGACTCGAGTCGGGTGTCGTCGTCGACAATGCGCTCTCGCCACGATCAGGTTAGTCGAGACGGGAACGGTTCGTCGATCAAATTTAATCGGGAGCTCACACCTGACTTGGCCGCGCTCTACAAGTTCCGTAATAGTCTCACAAACGCCTCTCGACGATTCATCCGTAAGGATCGAGCGAAGCGTGCACGCACACACGCACGCACACGGCCAATCCAATTGGTATTATGGATTAATCGCAACTTTTCGGAACACTGAAGCTGCTCCCTACAGGTCGATAGGTCGCGACACGCGCTCGACCGAGAAATCCCGCTGTTTTACATGTTTGTTGCATTATTTATGCCGCGTTTGATCTTCCTGAGAGGTTTCTTTTCCTCCAGGTATCGATCATCGAGAGCGGAGCGCCCCGCACCGCACCGCCGCACCAGCACCATTCGAAACAGCAATTTCCCTAATGAAAAATCTTTACCCGAGGACCCGGCGGCGCGCGTCTCCGTGAGAAGCACGGGACTAACAAAGACTCAACAACGCGACAACGCGCCCCGATATACGCTAAACAACGAGGACGGCAGGACACAGCGAAGCGACAAACAGAGGGAGAGGGAGAGGGAGAGGGAGAGGGAGAGGGAGAGGAGGAGCCGCGTAATCAGTTCTCAAATTGTTCCGCTAAACAAGCTCGCGTTACGCATTTTAATTCGCGATCCGGTCGGATCCTCCTCCTCCTCCTCTTTCTTTAGCTTTGAACGCGCTTTGTAGCGCGAGCATCGAAACCACCTGCCGCGTATCGCGGCCTGCCAAATATGTCCCAATTTGGACGACTAAAATTACTCCGTGTCGTGTTCAACGTGTTCGATATCCCGTCCCTCTCTCTCTCTCTCTCTCTCTCTCTCTCTCTCTCTCTCTCTCTCTCTCTCTCTCTCTCTCGAGTTTACATGGCATTTCGCTTCAATTTTCCTTTAAATGCCTCGTTGAAGCCGAAGCCCTGGCCACCCTCGAGAAAGCTCTCTCCCGTGACGTGACGCCGCGATTCGTTACGATCGATACACGATTCGCGGAACCTCCTTGATTGCACAATGAAGTCTTTGGCGTTGGCGCCAAACTCTTATGGGCGGGCGTCTCATCGTTTACGCGAATGTCGATCGGGGATTTGACGGAGATTCGGAATCGTCTCTCGCTCGCCGCGGGATCGCCGTGGATCGTGCTTCTAATCGCGCCTCCCCGCGTCACGCGGAATAATTAACAATTAATAAGACGATGAATCTCGGTCGGCGGGTCGAGTGATGATTGATTAATCGGCGGCACTGTTATCGGGACGAACATCTCTACGATCCACTATCCGTGCACTCGATTAAGCGATCCGATGAAACGAGCGAACGAGTGAGACGGATAAACGGCGCGTCGAGAGAAACCTTTTAGCGCGAAGAATTTGTTTTCCTAATTCCCGAGGAACGAGATAAGACGCGAAAGGCAGCGACTGGCCCATCGGCCCATCGGCCCATCGACCCATCGGCCCATCGGCCCATCGGCCGATCGGCCGATCGAGGCCGGTTGCCATTTGCTGGCCCATTACTTCTTACGGCGCTAATTTGCCACGTGCGAGCGCAACCCCGCCGGGATTGATTAATAATCAATTTCCCCTGCGCATCCTCTGCGTTTGCACGCGCGCGATTGCCGCGGCAGCAGCAGACATGCGTATATTGCTGCTGCTGCTGCTGCTGCTGCTGCTGCTGCTGCTGCTACTGCTGCTACTGTTCTGCTACTCTCCTCCGTACGCTATCGAGTAAACAAGTTTAACGTTATCCGTTGATTTATCGCGACGCGCCGCAAAGTCTGAAAGCATGCGGAACTATTCGCAACGTTTCCGGACTTGTTTTGTCGGCGAGTCGCTTGCGATACCCCCGATGGTGACTCGCGGTCCGGCAACTTCTCCTCTTCCTATCCCCTACTACTTCCTGTAGGAGGGACCCTCCCTCGCCATCTTCGGCGACAAGATGCATCTCCTCGGCATCGCGGCGATGGTGCTCGAGAAAGCGAAGCGCTTCTAGTTTGCACGATTCATCGGCGATCCCGAATCGCTTTGCGCTCGCGAACGCGGAACATTGCGATTACGCTCTTGCATTACGATCAGTTTTCGATCTTCCAGGAGTGAAAGTTCCTTCGTAATCTTCCGGGGCAATCCTCGACTATCTCTCCCGCCTTCTCGCTCCGAAACCCGTCACCTGTCCTTGAAACAAATCGATGCGATCTCGGAGGGATTGGTTTGAAAATTCGCGGAGCGAATTTAAGCGTTGGCGAGAGTGCATAAAATTAAGCTCTTAATAAAACTTATTAAATCGTAATTAACTTAATGGAACATTCGCCAGGCCGCACGAAATATTTTACACTCGGATGGACCCCGAGGGAGCAGGCAACCAAATTCGTTCCCCATTACTTTCGCAGGCGCGACGGGTGCGCTACTACCACGGCCCTACCAGCGGTAAAACACGGTGCTGGCCGATGAATCGATTAATAAAAAAATGAAATAAAAAGAAAAAAGATGAAGGAAAAGAGAGAGAGAGAGAGAGAGAATCACCGTTACAACGGTAGCTAGCTGGCACACACGGTCGGTGTCGCGGTGCGCTTGCAGCGGCAGCGGCAGCAGCAGCAGCAGCAGCAGCAGCAGCAGCAGCAGGATCACCATCCGGACGAAACCGCGCGTCTCGTTTCCATTGGCGAAAACCCGGCCTCGGCCGAGCCCGCGTTTATCTCGTGCGTGAAATTGTTTGCGCGGACAAACAAAGAGCTCGATTGATCTCGTAACTAACGTCGATCGATCGGTGGCGTAGCGCGGGTGTACCCGCGTATCGCGGGCCAGCCGGCATTCTCGCTCCATCGGCAGTCGCGATACATCCGGCACAAGGATATCGCGCAATTTAAGTTTTCCTATTAAACGGGGCGGAAAAGGCGTGCCATTAGTCCTCCCTCCCAATCAGGCAAAACGCTCGCCGTTGGCGTTCTCGCGCGCCGAACCGGTGAACTTGGTCGGGCGAGAAGTATCGTGAAAGGAGCGTCGCGGCTGCGACTTCCACCGGATGCGACGAGCGATGCGGTGTTCCAAGTGGGACACGAGGAGGTCCCGGGCACGAGGAGGTGCACGAACGCGGCTACAAATCCTGTAATAAAACCAGAGCCGGGACGCGATCCCGTGGGTGCGCGATTACGCGGGGAAATTCAGCGATGCGCGGCGAGAGAGCGATCGGGTCCGAGCGCGCGAGAGGAAATCAATAACGTCGCGTCGTGCGCCGTTAAATCCGCCGGTTCGCGTCCAGCGTGCGATACTAATTTATCCGCGACTTCCTTCTACCCTGCCTCCTCCTCCTCCTCCTCCTCCTCCGTTCCTGGCTTCTCGCGGCGCCGCTGCGGGATCGATTAAAAACGCACAGCGATCTCTGGTAGCGCGCGCTCGGTTCGGCTCGGCGAGACAAAAATCGGAAAAAAGAGTTCTCTCAATCGCGGCATTCAGGGGGTCGGAAAAGGAAAAAAAGGAAAAAAAGAAAAAAAAAAGAAAGGAAAGAAAGATCCGCACCCGGTGCGTAAGAATGTATTCCGATACGGAGAACGCGGCATCGAGTTACGGTATTCCGATAAGAATGCAGCATCGGGGTTGCTTCGCTTTTATCAACGCCGAGAGCGTCGGTTTTTCATGTCGACGCAACGTCGTTTATGTGCATATCGATACCCGCGGAGAACGGTGGAGAACGATCGGCTTGGCGATGGCGGCGATGGCGGCAGATAAAAATTAATTCGGAAAAACGCGTGTTACGCGTGTATCCTTTAAAAAAGAAAGGAAAACAAAGAAAAAGGAGAGAGGGAGAGAGGGTGAGAGGGGGGAGGGCGGGAAGGAAAAGGCGAAACGCGAATAAAACAGGAAAAAAAGGGAGAAAAAAAAAGAACAGACCGTTCCGTTTAAACGAAAACATGGGAGGAAGAGGCACGGAGAGAGAGAGAGAGAGAGAGAGAGAGAGAGAGAGAGAGAGAGAGAGAGAGAGAGAGAGAGAAAGGATCACGTATTGCTCGCAGTCGGTAGTTCCCACCTTCTCGACGACTCGCGCGCGCGGATTCTATTGTTCTCCATTGTTATCCCTCGTGCACGCGTAACGGGGCGGTCGATATTTCATTCCGTCGCGCGTTTACTGCCTCTTGGATCCTTTTTTCCAGGTCCCGTCGACCTGTTTTCAAAAGTGTCAATTAACAAACCGTCTCCGGGTGGCAACCGAATATGGGAAGGATGCTGGCCGTAACCGATGATGCTGCGGTTGCAGCACGGTGGCTCGCGTCGCAAACCGCAAACCGTGGCCGACCGACCGGTCGGCGGGATCGACGACGAGTCCGCGTCGAGGATGAAAGCTGAGATTCAATCAACGATCCCCATACGCCGTGCGGCAGTTTCCATCGTATATCAACCTTATAACGGATCTGCAGTGCCGGTGGTCGCGCGACGACCACGTCACACCGGCCGGCAACAACACCACCGCCACCGAGAGAGAGAGAGAGAGAGAGAGAGAGAGAGAGAGAGAGAGAGAGAGAGAACCCTCGTGTGTCGTCGTTGGATGCTGGTCAACGACGCCGCAGCGACCTTCTCTTCGTGACCGACGACGATACCTGCGGAGAGGAGGAGACTTCGCGAAGGATCCCGCGCGACCGGTCCCACCCTACCTTACTTCTTCATTTCGCTTCATTACGCTTCAGCACACTTCATTTCATTCCATTTCATCTGATTTCATTTCATTTCGCTCGACTTGGTCTCCTCTCTCACTCGACGATCACGTTTGCGGAACGGCCGCCGTTCTCGTTCTCTCATTTGCATGCTAATAATGCATTCCGAGTACGTAACGATACGCGTGTTACGGCTTACTGCGAACCGATCGCGTATCGTTCGCGGACAATTGCCTCCGAGCTTCGCCGATGCGTGCACGAAGCATGCGAGGCGAACTCTCCTGCGCCCGTGTCAACGACATCTGACTTTACGACTATTAATGGCAGGCCGGCCATTCGAGCGGCCACCTGTTATTTCTAGTCTACTATTAATCCCGCAAAATCGAGCGTGTCTCTTCGCGCGTATCTCTCCTTGATTTATGATAACGCTTGGACACGTGGTCTTTAAGATCCCCCGATACCTGAGCGCTTTTTTCCCAAACGTCTTCAATTCTCCGGGAACGTCCTAACCCCAACGTTGTCAACGTTGTCGCGCGGCACAAGTAGCTGTTTAGATGCAGATTTAAAGCTGTGCTCCCGTGTGTTCCCTCTCTCCATCTGCCGAGATGCAAATTCCGCGCGGTACCGTAATATTTCTGCAAATTGAATGTAACCGCGCGTAATTCTAGCCCCGCCGCCACCGCCGCCGCCGTCCCTTTTTCGTGAGGATAAAAATTTATCAAACACGTTTCCGAGAGAGAGAGAGAGAGAGAGAGAGAGAGAGAGAGGGACGATGCTCGCGGCGAAAAAATCATTTTCGCGTTTTATTCGACACGTTATATCACTTTATACACGAGCGCCCGCCCAATTCCCACTTGGCGATGATACCGGATCGTGCAATCGCGTTAAACGCACACGCGCCCACTTAATTTAGGCTCGCTCCGACAAATCAGATTTATACCAATACAATTAAACGTACAATTTTTTAACGAAACAACGCGGAATCATCCGTGCGACAGACAAGAGAGAAACAAAGGAAGGGAGAGAGAGAGAGAGAGAGAGAGAGAGGAGACAGGCTAGTTTTGCTATCGATGATCGTGCGCGGATGTGGAGAGCTTAAAAATGAATTTTTGAAGATCGATTCATTTCGATCTTCTCTCTCGAGAGAGAGAGAGAGAGAGAAAGAGAGGGCGGCTTCTCTCTCGACGCTGGAGCGATTTATCTTTATTTACTTTCTTACTACACGTTCCTAATTAAACGAACATGACAAGATTGATTTGCCAACGGAAATGGAATGATTCGATGCTGACCCGGGCTGACCGCATGGATTTACATAACAAACGTAGGTGGAACGTGCGCAGTCAAGTCATGACACACGTAAAGTTATCGGTAGTTAAGTTATCGGTACGATTAGGCTGCCGTCGTAAACCGTTAACCGTTGCGTCGTAAAGCGTTGCGCTAAGCGCGACGTGTAAAAGTGCATTATCGCTACTCCAATCTCGGTGTGGCTTATTTACGCGAGTAACGCGCGCGCTCGCGGCGAAATTTTGCAAAGTGCAGGATGGAAAATGGAAAAGGCGTTCGGATAGCTCCAAGGTAGCCCAAAGGTAGCCCGAAGGTAGCCCGAAGGTAGCCCGAAGGTAGCCCGAAGGTAGCCCGAAGGTAGCCCGAAGGTAGCCGGCGCGCGGAATTAGATACGGCTCGTGAAAGTGATATGAAAATATGATTGTGCGAAATAAACGGGCACGCGAATGCCATTGCCACAGGTTTGCATATCCCGAGATCTTCGACGGGATAAGGCGTAATCCTACGCGATAAGTGAACAAGTGAAAAAACGAGCCACGCGTGCGAGAGAAAGAGGCAGAGAGATTCGCCAGATCGCACGAGACTGGCCGCGATTGATCCCGCGCGTTTAAAGCAACGCGCGGCAACGTTTCGTCCGCCTTGGAGGGAAGTCCAGGCAGGACGAGGGGAAACGCCGAGTTACTTCTTCGGCAATGTGTACTCGCGTGTCTCGGATTTTCCCCGCTGCTCGCTTCCGCCCGTAATCGCCCGCGCGATTATAAACGACGCAACTTTTCTGGATTAGATCCTAATGCACGACTACGCCCCGCTGCGCAGTTTCGAACCGAGAAGAAATTTGCCGGATAATATCGCATTTTGCGCAAATAATATTCGCCGGCGATAACGGCGGGTTATAAGACGCTACTCTCTCTCTCTCTCTTTTTCGCGCGCGCTCGGAAATCCAGAGATCCCTCGGGAAGAATTTTCAGATGCAGATCCCACATTTTTCGAAGCGCTCAATTCCGGCATTTCTAGTCGCGGTCCCCGGCAACTGCTCTTCGCGCATGAATAAATTCAATAACGTTCTCGTTAAAAAAGTTTCTTTCGGCCGAAAGCCGAAAGATATTCCTCCCTCGCGCGCCAAGGAAAATCCTCCGATCGCGCGATAAAAGGTTTATCGCAGAGGTGCTAAATGCCAGCAAATCATATCGCGTACATCGCGCACACTCGCGTATCCTGTTTTCCGCAGTAAACTTTCTAATTAAGATAAGCAGTATCTCCGTAATTGGAGCATGATAAAATCCCGCGGGAGGTGTTCTACCTTCCGCTGGAAAACTGCGCCAGACTCCAGACAAGTGGCGCGCGCGCGCGATTAGACGCGCATTTACACACGTCCGATGTTCTCTTCTCTCTCTCTCTCTCTCTCTCTCTCTCTCTCTCTCTCCCTCCCTCCCTCTCTCTCTCTCTCTCTCTCTCTCTCCCTATCGGTGTACTCGTTCCGCGCGTGATACGCGCGCGCAAACATCGCGAGATCCGCGAGAAATCGCGGCAACAACTCTTGCGGGATTCGTATAAATACATAATTGCAAAGTGGATACACGAACGCGCTCCGTTGAATCGTTGGCCTTTACTTATTGCCACGTTCCAGCAAGTTTGTTGCCTCGAGGCCCACGCTGCATTATATGTCAGCGCGCTACGACGAACCAACTCGCGCTACTATTTACCGCCCTGCCGCCCTGCCGCCCCCTCCCCCTCCTCCTCCTCCTCCTCCTCCTCCTCCTTCTAGTCGTAAAACGCAGCGCGTAAAACTGATAGAGAGTAATGATCGACTGTGCGACTCAGCGCCGCGGACTTATCTCGCGCAGCGCGCGTTATCTGGCCGACGTTAAAGTATTTATTCCGGCATTACGCGCGACGCGTACGTTCGCGGTCGATTTGCTGTTGCCTTCCGATTGGATTTTCCGGTCTACCTCCGATCCGGACAAGAAAGCTCCGATAGTATCGATTTGGCAAAAGGATTGGCATCGATAAACGGGATCGGCGACAGAGGATCGACGCGCTCTCGTCAAGAGCGTCTATCGGAATTTTCGCGCGGATCCGCGATCGACCTCGGACCCGACGAAACATCGTTCTGCCATTATTTTATTGCCATCCTCTTGCCTGAGCGTAATTGCAATTGTAATTGCATACCATCCACCTAGAGAGAGAGAGAGAGAGAGAGAGAGAGAGAGAGAGAGAGAGAGAGAGAGAGAGAGAGAGAGAGAGAGAGAGATTAGACGCGACGCACGCACGCACGATACGTCACGCTCCGATAATAGCGCTGGTCCTTTTGAATACAATACGGGAGGCGAACGCTATTATCTTAACCGACCTGCCAGGTCGACTTACGATACAACGTTGGTTGTTTTTACGTCGATTTTGTAGCGACAGCTCGTTACGCGTATCACGAGGGAGAAAGGGAGGGCAGGGGAAGGGGACGGAAGACAGAGGCATCCGAGTTAAACAGCCGCGCTGCCGGTTCCCCCGACACGATCCCGCCCATTCATAACTCGGCGCGATAACGATAACGGCCTGATAAGCCGGGCCCGGGCTCGTGCCTCGTTTGCTCGTTATCGTCATCGTCGAGGAACCGAGAACGACGATGCCAACGACAATGTAGGCGACGCTTTTCTCACGATCGGTGAACGCCACCGAATCACGGGGGCAACGCTAGTCGTCGGGGGTTACGCGAGAGGCGAAGGGGCGCAATCCCTGAAAGGGGTCAGAGATTCTCCGCTGTGTTTCGTGGAGCGCGTAAGCGCTCCGGCACCGCCGACTCCGGTCGGCGCTTTGATCTCGCCGCGAGATCGGATTAATCGCGGTTAAGTCTCTTGAAATTCGCGCCGCGCGTGGATTCTTCATCAGGGGGGGGGAGGGAGGGAGGGAGGGAGGGAGAACACGAGGGCGGACGCGTCCACGAGCAAAAACGAGACACTCGATCGTTCCGTGGATCTTCCCGAAACGAGTCTTTCCCGCAAAACCCCATAGAAGCTCTTTCTTCGTCGTCGCGAACGCGCCAAACGCTTTCGCAAGTACCCTCAAGTGTAACTTGAGCACGGTTTAATCCGCGTATCCCGGATGTTGCACGTCGCACACGGGTTCGCGATAAAGATACGAGGAATACGTTAAAATACCAAGTTTCCACGTTATCTGTCCTCGCCGCAGTGAAAGGCATGCCGCGCACCGTTTCTATCGGCGGTGGCCAACTTCGAGGTTGCAAATTGGAAGCGTTCGCGAGAGAGAGAGAGAGAGAGAGAGAGAGAGAGATACTTGTTTTATAAGTTATACGTAATGCTCCGTTAGATTGGCTAACCTTTTGCGAGTTAGCGAGTGTATTGGTGCTTTTTATCAGTCGCGCGCGCGCAACGATTCGCGCCGCGCGAGTGGCAGGAATCTGTGCGGCGCGTTTAACAGTTAATCTTCCCGTGCTCGCGAGATGCACTCTCGTCTCTCTAATCTCGCTGCGCGTAGGAGAAAATAACGAGCAAGATGTTGAAGAGGTGCTTCAGAAGAAACGAAGAGACAAGGAGTAGGTCGAAGAGCTCGCTCGCGGATCTCGCGCGTGGAAATCTCTCTCCGTCTCTTCTTAGAAAAGTATACATATAAAAGTATATATATATATATATATATATATATATATAAAGAAAAAAAAGGAAAAAAAAAGAGGAAGCGTGTGCATTTCGCGTACGGAATCGGGGCGAGGAGCTCGTTAATCGTAAAACGAGCGTTCGATCGAATTCGATCATCAGGGACTAAAACATCGAGGATAATCCGAGATGATCCTCACGTAGATCGTAATCGCGTTATCAGCTCTCATTATGGCTCGTTATGGCTCGCGAGGCAAAATAACCGTTACTTCCCTCCTTAAACTTCGGCGGCAATAATTTCATCAGATTTAGCAATGTACGCGGTTAGCGGGAAATCGACTTTGCGCAAGAGTCACCCATTTACACAATAACGATCGATTTTAATGTATCTTAAAATGCCCCGCGTATCTTAACGTGTCGCGATATGGAAAATCAACACGGCAGCGATCAAGGTCTGATTCGCGAGACTGATTCAATACAGAGAACAAATCGCACGCTCTTTATTAAACGTGTATAATTCTTTTTTTTACACATACACGTATGAACACACAAAGCAAGATTTGCCGTGACAATATTGAATGATTAAAGAAAAATAGGAAGAGAGAGAGAGAGAGAGAGAGAGAGAGAGAGAGAGAGAGAGAGAGAGAGAGAGAGAGAGAGAGAGGTTTCCCTGGCGCGCAGCGATTCTCGCGAGAGGATCCGCGGACATCCGCGCGCGTCCCGTCATCGGCGCCAGTTTATCGCGATAAAAATAATTAATTGTTCCGCTGCGCTAATCCGCGGATCGAATGAAAGGGATCAAACGCGCGGGACGCGCGAGCCGACCACATGATTGGCTATCGCCAATGATTCGCAAATGATTCAGGTAGCATGGCGCGATTCGTAAATCATGAAATTGGCCCTCGCTTTACGAAGCGGCGCCGAACGCGCCCGGGCTTATCGAAGAGCAGACCGCGCGTTATCTGCTGCGTAATTACGAACGGATCGATGGTTTTTCCCGCGTAGATACTGAAAGCCGATAGGATTGATCATCGCAGCACGCTCCACAATTAACTCTGCATCGTCGAGCTCAGAAAAGCGCGCGATGCGCCTTCGTTCGACAAGGCAGAAAGGCTTCGCGAGGGACTGCAGGTGCCTCATCCGCATATAAAAATTTAGCTCCGAGTATGGAGCCGCGCTGGTAATACGAGACTCGAGTTACTTTGCTCTCTCTCTCTCTCTCTTTTCCAGGAAAGAGAAACCAGAGACGGCTTGTCCAGATTCGCTGCTTCACGGCTCCGCGAACAGCACATCGCCGCGATAATCGGCGCGCAAATTCATCGGTAATGATATCGATGACTTATCGCTCATGCGAGCACCGGGCTCGTAACGAAAAGGAAACGGCGATAATCGTATTTGCGCTTTTCTAATCTCGCTGGGCCTTCTTGCAAAACTGCCCGTACCGGACAAACAAAAGATCAACGATTCGACGATCGACCCAAGAATCTCCAGCCAAGGTCAGGCGCGAGTGTAACTCGGCCGATCCAAATGGAGCAAGCGACTCTTCGTCTCGACGGAGTCGAGGGTCGCTTTGCGTGGGGAATCGCTTTTAGCTCGATCGGAATCATCGTTAAAAGCTGATCGATATCTCCTATTCCTTGCCGATTCTCGAGAAATAGATAGATAGCCGACTAATATCAAAGCTGAAAGTACTCGGCCGCAGAAGCATCCTCGCTGCTTACACCATTCTGATCGCCGACTCGTCGCTGAAAAATTCAAGTGTTGACGTTTCCGAATAGATCCTGCAAATAGCCGGTTCGTTAACAGAGAGAGAGAGAGAGAGACAGACAGAGAGAGAGAGAGAGAGAGAGAGAGAGAGAGAGAGAGAGAGAGAGAGAGAGAGAGAGAGAGAGAGAGAGAGAGAGAGAGAGAGGCATGTGTTTACCACGATCGACGACACACGACGCACACGCACATTTACATGCGCGCGTAAATAGCGCGGTGATGGGTTCCGGAATACGCAACGATATCGATGATAGAGGATTGTGCGTATCGTACGCACACAAGGAGCGGGTCCGATTTCAGGCACGTTTCCGGCCTGCCGATAACAGCCGATATTTACGAAGACGCGAGGCGCGATCCGTCTTTCGGCGATGCGCGATATCGATCCGGCGGCGTTCGATCGCGCGTTCAGCTCCTCCATCGTCGTCGATCGGTCGCGGCTTGACCGATATCGGCGAGCAGCCAAGGCAAGAGAGCTCTCTCGCGCCCTCGAAAGAGAGCTCGTCAACAGCTGACTCAGAGACTCAGACATGGTGGGGGAAGGGGAGAGAGAAAAAGTGAGAAGAGAAATAGCGCCGCGAGCGGCAGTAAAACCGACCATAATTAGATGGGTGTAACGTAAGACGACGGTCCGATTAAAGGGAGCTACCGAAGCGTTCGATCGTCGTTCCTTTTACGCACAAACAGCGCGAGGAGGCGCGTTGCGTCATCCACGCCGCCGCGGCGACACACGCGACGGCGACGACGACGACGACGACGACGACGACGACGACACGATACGATACGACACGACACGACACGACACGACACGACACGACACGACACGACACGCACTTCAAGCAATGCATCGTAAAAGCTGAGCGACCGTTCGAAAATTGCCTACGTCCTACGTACACGATCGTGCTCGCGTGCCTCCCTTCGCGGCGAGGGGTAAAAGTAGTGCGCGAGCCGCAGTACCGCGGCGATTAACCTCGGGCGCTCAGGCGGAAAGCGATTTTCCGCTTCTACTACATTTCTACGTTAATATTACGGGCCGTGCCGCGATCTTGCGTGTTTCTGTTTCCATGGTTCACACTGCGTAAATACGCATTTATTTCACTCGACGCTGCTCGACGCCGCTCGGCGCGGTCCCGCGTAAAGCGCGGCACACCGAATATTGGCGATTTCCCGCTGCGAACATTATGCCTCCGCTTGTCCCTTCCGCCTCAACGGTTCTTCCTTGTTATTATGCCTCTTAAATAATCGACGAGTTGCAACGAGTATCGCTCGAAAGAGAAAAACAAGATCGAGGTCGGGATTGAGCGCAGACGTTTCTCTTGTAAACTCTCATCAACGACAACTCTTCGACCAATTCGATTAAAAGAATCGAAAGATTCGTCCGTTCGAAATCAATCGCGGTAGTAGATCGATAGCAATCCAAGTCATTCGATCATTCATCGACGAGACACGAGGAGTGGTGGTTCTTTTTCTCGGCTCCCAGCCTCTCGCTCGCGCGTGGAAGAACACGCAGATTAGATTTTCCCTCCTTTCCGTTAATTCACGAATCGACAACGCTACGACGGCCTTCTTGCCGTCTCGCGATCTCTCGCTCTCTCGAAGATCGAGATCGAGAATCTGCCGCGCGCGGCGCCCGTTCCAGGCCGCAAATGTGATTTTTCGCGACCGATATCCCGCCGATCAATCGACACGAACGTATCATCGCGTATAATCATCGGGACGGGACGGCCGGTCGATTATTTGACTAATTAAGTGGCCGCGTTCGCCGTTATTATCGATGGATAATTCGAGCGCACGGCTATCCCGACACGGTGTCGCGGTGTCACGCACGCCGCGATAACGCGGCTTTATTGCAGCGCACACGATCGGCTCTCATATCGCGCGCGAACAATAAGACGAAGCAGATATCCTTCGATCGCACGAGACGCACGATTAAAGAGACTCGGATCGAATGCGCGGCGAGTCGATCGATCGGATACCGCGCGACTTGCTTTGCGAAAAGCAGGTATCATCGCGCGGCGAAATGGCGACCGTATAGGTAATCCGTATAGGTAATCCCCGATTGCCCGCACGGTCCATTTTTCATGCTATGGCGGGCAATTCTTCAGGTCGCTCGGGCCATCGTCTGCCTTCGTCCGCCTTCGTCCGCCGGTCGGCATTTATTATTAATCGAACGTCGCCAAGTCACGGCGCAAAGTGAATTTAATTCGAGTTTACCCACGGCTGCTCCGATTGCCCCGGGGAGGTTCAATTCTTGTTAAACAAACTGTCATGGGGGGTAAAGGGAGAGCATCTTGTTTTCGAACGGACGTGAAACATTAATTCCAGATCCCCGTGCTCGCAAATACGCCTGCTGCCCCCTCCCCCCGCCCCCCGCCCCGCGTCTGCTGTTATGTCGCTTTTTCTGTGAGAGAGGATGAGAGAGGATAGTTGGCGATCCGGGGAGAATTAAAAAAAAAAGAAAAAAAAAAAAAAAAAAAAAAAGAAAAAACGAAAATATATATGTACGTGCGTTGGCGCGTTCTTGCAGTTGCAAAAATTTGATGTCATTTAATGTCGAAGCCTGTGATGTTGTCCCGCGCGACGAATTTCAAAGCCGATTTAATCAACGTATTAACGTATTCTAGATACCACTCGCTCCGGGCAGACGTTTAAAATAAATCGAAATAAATTCAATGTCATGCTCATCCCTCATCCTTTTAATCGCTATTACTTTATGCCATTACTCTCGCGTTACGCGCGCATCCTCGCCCAAAACGCAGAAGAAGAAGATAATTCCGGCGGCCCTGTACAGTTTCAATAGTATCTTCGGGGAAAGCGTGCGCGTTTTTAAGCAAAGTCCGTGACAACTGGCGAAGGAATGGCGACGTTAAAATGCGAAAACGTTGGCGAAACCAAACAAGCAGACAATGCGCCAAGATAAGTCACGCTCGCGGCTACATTTTCCGCTCGTTTCTCACGCTCGCGGTTTATTTCACGCCCGCTTAAAGCGCGATCCTTGCGCGATACGAATCATCAATCTAAGATTAATATTCCAACGTGACGTCGCCGCGTCGCTTTAAATTTAGAGGCAGATTTATGCGGGGAGGACTCGCGATCATTCGTCTCAATCAGCTACACTATTTCGAGAGTCACGAAAACACCGAACGCACCGAAGAATAGACGGCGGAGCGACTCGCGCGCGCGCGAGAGAGAGAGAGACGACGCACGCTGCGCGAAAAAAATTGTTAATTCGCAATTGCTAAACTGCAGCAATCGAATCCAACGAGAGCAGTCAACTTGAAGAGCTCGGGACTCGGGGGCATGCACGCTATAAAAATGCGCTCGAATGAAGCCACGCTGCGTGGAGAATCGCGAGGCACGCGAAGGCGACATTTCTCTTCTTAATTACCGCAAATGTCGCGCGTGACGCATGGTTAATCAACACGGAAATCAATCTCTCTCCCTTTCTCTCCTTTTCTCTCCTCCCTTGGTCATGCCTCCTGTTTTTCAGACTTCTTTCTCCTCTCTCCCCTTCTCTCTCGCTGCACAAATATGTCTCCGAAATTATGCCGAGGCCTCGAGTTGGCCCCCTCGTCGCGTTTAACTGCCGGCGAAGCAAACGGGCGCGCGCGCGCCGAAAACAAACGCCGACGATAATAACATCCCGTAAACAAGATGGTAATGGGCGCGGGTGAGCGAACGGCCGTCGCCCAGTGCAATTCATGTCATGAGAATTGGAGCGATTAGAATTAGATTCGACTTGGGTGATCGCGCGATCATTCCCAACTGGCGAGGGGGAGAGAGGGAGAGAGGACGAGAGGACGAGAGGACGAGAGGACGAGAGGACGAGAGGCGACGAGAGAACAGATCAGCGCTCTCGCATCTGTTCAAACGACCGGAGGAGAGAGACGATGCGATGTCAGCATTCGTTTCGTCACCTTTCTCGACCTGAAATGTCGAAATCGCGTTGCGGGGGAAGAGAGAGAGAGAGAGAAGGAAAGGAAAAGGAGAGGAAAAAGAAAAACAAAAACGGAAGAGCACGCTAATCGGAAAGATGCGGTTATTCCGAGTTCGCGGATCTTGATCGAATTCGCGAGAGGAGCGAGCGGCGCGAATGTTTTGCACTAGCTGCACGTATCGCAAACAGGAAACTCTCGCGGTGGAATCGAGTGTTTTGCGTTTCTGGTAGGCGTCGCGAGCGAGGAAAACTCGTCGGTGATGCCGCGCTAAGCCTCGCGTTACATCTGCAGATGGGAACGTGCGCGGAAAGACGAATTCGCAAAGGATGCTGCCAGCAAAAAGGCATCGGCTGTCGGACCGACCGAACTGCGTGGCCGACAAGTGCGGCCGGACAAAAGACGCGACAAACGCAAACGCACAAGGTCAGGGAAAAGCGTCGCTTTGAGATTCCATCGAGAGCCGCCGTATCACGAATAACGCGGATGATCGCGAATAGCGCGGGCGCGATCGAGCGATTTATCCATGATTTCGCGTCTTGATCGAATCCCCGATGTACCCTCGGCGCTACGGTGCGCTACGGTTCCTGGCTCCGTTTCGTATCGATGAATTCGTCGTCATGGCTACCCCGTGCAAACAGTTCAGGCATGCCGAAATTAGCCCGATATCCCGGAATTCGGCCGTTACGAATTCCGCATTATCCGAGAATCAAACACGGCGCCGTAAACAGATACACCTCGCAGTCGCGCAGGTATTCCATCCGCCGAAACGGAAACGAGGAATGATGTGTTTGCCCTCGAGAGTATCATCTGGCGAATCATCTGGCGAAAAATCGGAAGGTGAGAGAAGCAGAAGGCGCGACAAACAGAACGGCGGCTTCGTCGGCGGCGCGTTTCGGAAACCGAAGGAGCGGCGCGAGCGGCGCGAGCGCGCGCGAGGCGGGAGGGCGGGAAGGTGGGGAGAAAGGAGGCGCAGGCAGGGAGGGAGCAGCGGAGGGCAAAACAAACGGGTCACTATTACGAAATATCGTGGAATCGAACGAGCCGCCGTATCGCCGACAGTCAGCCATGTAGCCGGATCATAAATTATTCCGCGATAACGCGGAGGAAACGCGACGTAAGGGTGCGCCCATGCCAGGTGTTGGCGCGCGCGGTGTCCGAACGGAACCATGGCCGAAACGAGTCCGGGAAGTGTGTCCCGACAGCGTGAATTTATCGCCACGGCGCTGCCCGAAATAGCAGCAACGTTTGTGGATATACCTGGCTCTTCTTTCTGTTTCTTTTCGGGGTTTCACGGCGGCGGCGGCGGCGGCGGCGGCGGCGGCGGCGGTTCTTCCAGGGGGCGTTCGCGAGGAGGGGAGAGGGAGAGAATTTGCAGGATGGCATTCGATGCATCTCTTCGAGATTCGAAGGAGCCTGCGAGATCCGTCAAGAATCGCCGACAATATTCGGCGAGAGATGTTTCAACGAACGAGAAACGTCCGAACGAGATATTGAAATCGCTCGATCAATCTTCCTCGAATGACCTCTGTTCCGAATGCAGGAATCTCCTCGAATTCTTCAGCGTGCAATTGTCGCTATTTTCGTATATCGTATATCGGTTCGGCGAGCCGTCCCTCCTCGTGCCGTCCCATCCTTCTATATTTTTATCCGGCGACGGAGCATTGCGGCGTTTTGCCGAAGTAAACAGCTCACTCAATTAATTTCGGTATACGCGGGACTTTCCACGCATCGGCACGCTCCCTCGATGTGTGTGTTACGCAGTTTCCGTCATGCGAATGTGCTTTGAAACGCCGATACGTTATGATTTGCGTTTGTTTATAGTCGTTTGCGCGCGTTTATACGCGCGAACGCCCATACATCGTACACACTGGACCTGTTTGAGAATGTCGAGAACGCCGATGAATATTTAAAGGCCGCACTCGGCTCGCTCCGACTAGGACAGCGTCCTTTTCTTCTTCTTCTTCTTCTTCTTCTTCTTCTTCTTCTTCTTCTTCTTCTTCTTCCTCCTCCTCCTCCTCTTCTTCTTCGTCTCCGTCTCCGTCTCCGTCTTCGTCGTCTTCGTCTTCGTCTTCTTCCTTTTTCCATGTGACTAATACAATGGCGGAAAAAGAAAAGGAGCCGGCATGCTCTCGCCGCTTTTTAAACACCAACACGCTCAAACCGGAATATGCATTTGCATTCATCTCTTCATTGTTTATTACGGGCCCTCCTTCTCCCACGAACATCATTTCGTCATCCCTCGCTATCTTGGCGAGTTCCATGTGGTGCGCGCGTGCGTCTCCTCGTTCGCTTCGTTCGCAAACATCGTCGAGACGCGAAAATAAGGCGAAACGATAACAAAACAGGCGATTGTCGATGGTTCGACGGCCGCGAATGGGCCGAAATTTTCGAGTCTTCGAGTCTCGGCGAAGCGGCAATGACAAACGGACGGGACTGCTCTTGGGACGCTCGACCGTTCAAGCGGGCTTTCGGCTCTCGACGTGGACGAGAAACAAAGAGGGAAGGAGAACCAAATTGGAACGCGCCTTTGAACGACACAGTCCGATCGCTCCAGATTCGACGCGTTCGTTTGGGCCGCACGCGCGCGCGTCTTATCAGAGATCCGATGAATCAATCGCGAGCTCTCGTTGATCCGCGACACCTGGCGCGCAATGTCGCGCCGATGATAAGGTCGCGGAGTTAAATGTCCACCGATCGCGATACTCGGATCGATTTACATGTTCCCGATGCTGCTAGCGTTTTCGAGAGCGGCGCTGGCAAGTTTTGGAGGATTTATCTTGCGAGAAAGAGAGAGAGAGAGAGAGAGAGAGAGAGAGAGAGAGAGAGAGAGAGAGGCCGAGAAACGATATCCTATTCAGAGCTTCCGGTCCAGATTTCTAACGGAGGCCCGTTCTCTCCGCCGTGCGGCCCATTATTTCCGCCTCCGGCGGCGGGATACCCGCTTTTCGGAGCTCTCTCTTTCTCTCTATCTTTCTCCATCTACCAACTATGCTTCAGCGGCCTTATCTCGCCGCTGCGAGTTACGACTCGCGCTAACGCCCGATATAAGCTCTCGCTTCTGCATCTACTACCTTGATAACATTCCTCGCGCGCGATACACGTCGCACCGATAAAAAAAAAGGACAGAAAAACGAACAGAGAAAAAGAAGAGAGAGAGAGAGAGAGAGAGAGAGAGAGAGAGAGAGA
>JAHMML010000028.1:0-39965 GCA_020341155.1 Eciton burchellii | reverse complement strand
AGAGAGAGAGAGAGAGAGAGAGAGAGAGAGAGAGAGAGAGAGAGGAAGCGAGACCGCGGCAGACGGAGGGAATCGAGTGAGCGAGCTGGCGAGCGAGAGGGGGGAGGGAGGAAGAGCAAGACCACGTCCACGAGCGAGAGTGAGAGAGAGAGAGAGAGAGAGAGAGAGAAAGAGAGAGGGGGGGGGGGGKGGSGRKGGTGTCTTGTATTGCGTAGTAAGCGCTTGAATGGATTACGTCACGCGGCCGAAGCCAGCCAGAGGGTAGAAGCGCGTCCCACCCGATAGCGAGCGTCCTTTTCGTGCATCAAGCCACGCGCGCGCGACACGCACTGCGCGACGCGCGGCAACGCGACGCGACGCTGCCTCGCTTTCGGATGAGACGCGTGTGACAGCAACGGGTATGCAATAAACCGCGCGTAACTCGGTCGCGTCGCTTCGTTCGTCTCCGCGTCGGTTACGGAACGCGCGTCACTGCGGAACGCGCGATCGATCGCTCCGGCTCGCTACGTAAAACCGTTCGTAACCGTTTAAGTCGGTTAAGCGCAAGATGCGTCCGTCACTTTCGCATCCGTTGCCGAGGTCCACGTGCGTTCACGCACAGCGTCGGCCGACTCGTCGCGCACTGACGCGTTCTCTTCCTCCGTCTCTCTCTCTCTCTCTCTCTCTCTCTCTCTCTCTCTCTCTCTCTCTCTAGGTTCATTTCGCTCTCTCCTTCCTCCTGTCGCATCCCTCTTCTCCATTTTGACGCGTGTGGATACGTATACGTGTCTCTCGTGCATGTACTCGTGTACCTCGCCGGCTCCTTCTTCCCCCTTTTCCTCTCGCTCCGATCGTCATCCTGATCGTCGAGAGAATCAGGAATGCTCTAACGGTTATAGCACGATCTCTCGTGACGAAAGCACAAGCACATTTTCCTTCATTCGTTCATTCATTCGCCAATTTCATCGCTCGTTTTTGTTTTGCGCAAGATACAACGTGATCACGCAAAAGAACCTGCGTACCACCACGTGGCCGAGCTTGTGTATTCCATCCGTTTGCTTCCTACGAGGAGATCGCTCACCTCATTCGTCGCCAGCAACAATGATAACATCGTCCGGTGCGTCACACAGGAAAGGTCCGTGACCACGATCGGCACATATTACTCGCCGTCCTTTCCAGACGTATACGCACGCACGCACGCATGCACACGCGCACGCGCACGCACACGCACGACATAAACACACGCGTCGCGAGCTGGCGTATACATATACGCGCACACTCAGCCGCGCGTGCAACTCCGACTCGGGAACTCCGTGTACGAGACACGACGAACGTATATACCGACCAACGAGTCGGTTGCTACTGATCGGCTCGGCGATCGCACACATATACACACACGCGCGTGCGTGCGCGCGCGCGCGCGCACACACACACACCGACGGCCGAGCAGCGCGGACGACGACCGCGAAACAAATGCAACGCCCCGCAACGCCCCTGAGACGCTACGCTGGCGCCGCCGCGCGATCGCCAGACGAATCACTCGACGCATTCGAAACTCATTTCTTAACGCTCGTCGATTTGTTCTCCCGTTGTTCGATCTTCGACCTACGAAATCGGAATGATATTCCCATTCCGCTTTCCGCGCGACGAGCTTCATATTCAGCGGCATGAAACCGGGAACGATGTTGCTTCGATGTTTGAATATATTTTAGATGACTGTAGCGATCAGACATTGGACAACTGTCCAACTGTGTGTTTCGTCGTCGAGTCGTCGAGTATTCCGATTTGAAAATGGCTGTTGCGTTTCGTGACGTTACGAATCGTGAATTCGGGGAAAGTGCGGATCGATGAGCAGATATATCGCGAATGTATTCGTGAAAACGGGATACGTGTTTTGTACATGTACACGTGGAAACTGAATTTTCCTACTCGAGTTCCGAGTTCTGCCGACGTCGAGTCAAGGTTAACGATTACTTGGGGATTATAATTGGGGATCGGCGTGCAATTAACGTAGAAAATGATATTACGAGATCACGATAGTCCGCTAAATCTCTCGTCTACTTTTTGTAAAGCAGATTCCTATCGTATCTGCGGCTAACATGCGGCTCTCGACGAAATCGATGTTCGTTCCGCGCGTTATTTCAATGTAGGCATTTTTTACAACTTGTACTTGTATATAGATTTCGCTCAACAACGGTCAACGAGTAACGTGAATCGTTTATTATACAAAGATATAAATTGCAAACGGCTTATCGACAATCACATCGCATTGTCGCGAGACAGTTAATATCAGAGATCTTTAAGGAGCCCGGTATACAGTAATACGCTTTTCGCATACTTGCTCAATCCCTTAATTTTCCCAATTGTAAACGCACTTAGAAACGAGCTTAACGTTACATCCCATGCACGATTCGATAAATAAGGCAGAACGGTGATAAGATGGCGCGCAAAATCGTGCCGATTATTCAATCTTCTTCTTGAAAGCATTCTGGCTGATCACCGCCCGCCAACACAACTTTTTCAGCCCGTAGATTATCAGGATCAAGCCCACTGCGTAACACAACGCGACGTCCATGCTGTAATAACGAAACACGCTCATGTACCTGAAACATTATGTTCGGATTGTTCGGATTTTGCGTGATATTCATTTGTCAGCGAATCTCTCGAGATTTCGCGCTATCGTTGAGACTCGCCAGCTGCGAGAAAGTAGTCTCGCAATACTCGTATCTCGCGATAATGAAAAAGCGATATATTTACCTGCTCGAACTTTTCAAGTGATCCGCTCCTCCGTGTTTGGCAACGTGTTCCACCCACCAAGTGGCCAGCTCTCTCGGACCGATCGGAAGGTCGCGCAGCAGCGCGCTCCTCTTCTTGGCCGCTTCTCTGTAGGAGTTGTTGCGCAGCGCGGCAACTTTCAGTATGCCCTCGCGAAGTGCACCGACCGATACACCGGCTAGGTCCATTACCAGAGCGTAACCCAACTTATCTGCATCAGATAAGCACAGGCAGACGTGACGAGCAACTTGACAGAGTTTGACTACATCATAGGCATACATCAATGATTTATCCAAGATTTATCGAATGCGAGAAGGAAATTCGTGAAATTCGTGAAATTCGTCGAAAATGATCCAGCGATCGCGCGGAATTTAGATTTACGGAGGAAAGGAATCTTTCTCCCAAAGTGCTTCCATAGCTTGGCGAAGCTATCTGTTGAGCGGAGGGGCAAGATTCCGAGGACTGTAGCGGACCGGCGGTAGCGTAGAGACTACCGATAGATAGTCTCCCTTGTCGGACAGGTCGGACAAAGGTGAAGAACCAGACCAGAAGGAGAGTCCGAGCGGTGGATCAGCGGTGGATCTCCACCACTCGTCAAACAACTATTGCTAAAATCCCAATTGGAAAGGCTCGCGATGATCAGCACTGCGCCCTAGACAAGGATAAATATATCGGCAATCAACAATCGGCAATCGAGCAATGTCGTCACTGTCGTTTTCTGGCGACTTCAAATCAAAATTATGATCGAATATGGGGAACATATGCATTTGCAGGGCTACATAAACGTACATAAAACGTACATACAGGATACACGTAGAGGAAAGGAATCTTTTCGGATATTCCAGCAATATTTTTATATGATTTTTCAACCGTACGATTTTTCATCTCCTCTACATCTCCGCGCCTACATCTCCGCGTCACTTTGATTTCGCCGTTTTACTCCGTCGTCTTATCACGCTTCTTTGTTCGGCTCTCTGATAGCAAGTCAGCTCACCGTTCGCTGACACGATTCTCTCGCGTATGATCCCGTTTCGAAGGGATTTATTTACCGGCCTGTGCCGCATTCCCGTCGTGATCGCAGAATACTGGCAGCACCAGGGTCGGCGCGCCGTGATAAGCCGCTTCGTGCAGGGATAACAGTCCGCCGTGGGAAACGAATGCCCGCAGCTTCGTGTGACCGAGTAGCTCCTGCTGTGGCCACCAAGCGGCCGTCCTCACATTCGCTGGCAGATCCTTGATCATGCCACCCTCCCACTTCCAGACGACGTTGTACGGTAGCGTGGAGAACACGGCGACAAAGATCTGCCGCAACGCCTCCGGCATCCCGGATGCCCGCACCGACGATCCCATCGAGACGAACACGAAGCCTGCAAAAGAATTCGATATGTACCTGGAATCAGCAGTATCTCTAATCTTTTTATCGAGGGCTTTTTATTGACCACTCGAGAGGATAGCGCGAGAGCGATCGTTCCAGTTTTCCAATCCGAGCGTAGTATTAGTACGAAACTAGTAGACTATTGCGTTGTGTTATATATCTCCATTGAGCCTCTTGCTTGCGTTGCTCGCCTCTGAACGAGGCGACAAATATTTCTAGCAGTTTCGATCATGATTTTCGATCATGGCAACGAGGAGGAGGATATCAAATAAATATGAAAGTTCGAGTAGTTACTTTCAAGTGAAAGTAACAACAACAAGTCGCGAATGAACGATGTACTTTGATGATCTGGAACGATATTTTTTGCAATAAGGGGGGAAAGGTATTGTTTGGTTTGACGCGCGACGATTACTTCAGAGTGCGAGATTACCTCGAGAGTGTTCCAGACCTTCCGATGAGCGAGCTCATCGAAATGTCTTGCATAAATCGAGAAAGAAACAAGGAAGCAACGGAAAGCAGGCAAGAAAGAGAAGTACACTCTCGTGCGTAATTACCGCGTCGTAGAAAGGACTCCAAATCGGGGCTTAATTGCATCGCCGGCCTGCAGTGGAGACACGCCACATTTACGACGTTCGACAAGTAGGGCACGGAATCCCCCACGCTGTAATGGCTGTTCTGCAAAGTCAAGGGGACCTCCGCCGTGAGACTGTGCAGGTCGTCGGGTATATGATTGCCTGTCGATGAAGAAAAACGTTACGGTTGTTAAGTTACAAGTGCCTAATTACGCCTAAACACAACCGAGCTAGACAAACATGATTATGTTTGAACATGCTTATTATTATTATGTTGTAGCTGTACGCGATACGACGCGAGTCGGCTCTTCATTTAGGAAAGTTTCCGCAACTTGGACTTAATCGTCAAGTAATTCGCAACCGTGAATTAAAATAAAATTACGATTGTACGCAATCGTACGATTGTACGTGTACGCCTCTTAAACGGAACGTTTCGTTTTATTTTTAGCAATCCTTGCTGACGGAGGACATTTAGACCATATTTAATCTCTGCTAGGAGGGAAGGTGAAATTTTCACAGTTTCCCAGTTTCAATTACGTTCCGATCGTTGCATCATACGGTTGATGCAATTCTTCCCGAAGAAAAAATCAGAGTTTGACGCTCACCGAGGTACTTCTGGAGAGTCGGCTGAAGATAAATCGAAAGCGTGAACCAATGCATGATTCTTAACGTGACGAGGCACGCTACGTTCAAGACTCTCTGGAAAAAGTTCATGTCTTGCGTGATCGTTCGGCCGAAATATGGTGTGACCGACCATGGTGACGGATTGCCCTGCCGCGCGATGGATCCGCTATAAAGTGCCACCTGTGACAAGGTCGCATTATTTTCATGTGTTTTATTTTACGTTCCATCTACATGTTTCAGGCATGCTGATGTTAATACAAACTGAATGTTTCTAAAATTTAATATTTAATTAACGAAGGTGCATGCATGCATCGGTATTTTCTCCGAGCCGCCTGTTAAATATCGACGGCTTGTATTCTTAGAAAGAAGAATTTTAAACCGTAAAGTATCGTGTACCAACATACGATGTTAATTTTTGTCTTCCTGTCTTCTTTTGGTTCGTACCGTTTAGCGTTTAATGTACGGCTCGAGCTCGATCGGCTTTAACGATGAAGAATTCAATGTTAACGAAGAAGAATCGATTGAAAAGATCTTGCCGTCTCGTGTGAACATCGCCGAGGAATTTTGACCGCGCTAGCTGTACGAACTCATAATTCATGCATCATCGATGCGTTATGCATTCAAATGAGAAACAAGAACGTTCGATGTACAAACAGGATGACTAAGATTCAAATCTCAGGGCATTTCTAAAACATTGAGCACACATCTAGAAATACGTGCGTAAATTGATCGTATCTTTCCCTTAAAAAAAAAAAAAAAARAAAARAAAAAAAAAGAAAAAAAAAGGTATATACATAGTATACACGCTATTTTATGAACTAACTACGATACAATTATATTTTAAAATAAATTTCTAGAAGAGCAGTGATGTCTGAAAATAATGTCAAAGATGAGAAAGAATATCAAAGAAATAATGTCAATAACGTCAAGGAAAAAATATTTCGTTATAACATCCGTGCGTATATCTATTTGCGCACTCGGTGGTGTCTCGTGCGATTTTACCAGCGGTTCTACCTCGTGCGTTCGTCATGTTGGCTACGGTCGACCGAGCCAACGGCTACGTCACAATTCACGTTTACTTTTCATTTATATGGAAACGTTTGAATATTGTGACGAACAAGCGTATACTATGCGAAGCGCAAACTATGCGCAATTCCTCCTCTTTCTCTCTGCGTTCTTACGTAGACGAGTCGAAAGCTTTACGAAAGCTTTACGAAAGCTTTACGAAAGCTTCACGAAAGCTCGTTTCATTGGAGCTCGAGCTAGCTCGAGCTAGACGGAGTCAAGGATCAATCAAATATAATTATGACCGTAATATAATTCGAAAATCGAATCACATTCGATGCCGAATCATCAAAGCATTATTGAACCTGCGCTCGAAAGACAAACCGATGCAGCAAAGCGAAGATCGGAGAACGGTATCTAGTATCTCGATCGATGCCTAGATCGGTTCTCGTCGATCTTTATATTCCGATGAAAGATCCGTTACTGTATTGAGCATGATCGTCGGGACGTTCTCGCCGTGGAGGATCCCCAATAGACATTCCGGATAAGCGCCGTCGAGCACCGCGACGTCCCATCGAACGTGCGGATCGCCATTCGGTTTTCTCAAGCCAGCTATCGACCTCGCATCACGTAGCAGCGCGTCGCATGATTCCCAGGCGTATCTCATGGCGTCCCATGGTGAAATCGGGAGCTCGTTGCGGAATCGAGCGCCTACCAAGTCCCAGTTGGACGTAAAGTTTTCGACGTAGGCCTGGCGACGTAGGCAAGACAAGACGAAAGGCATTACACATTCTGCATCGATGTTCGCTTCGGATTCTGATCGGCGAACTTTCGCGGACAATCGCGGGATTAGTCTCTTCTGTCCGATGTAAGTAAAGGCGGATGGGAGTGAAGTTGTAGCGATATGTGACGCGAGAGGGAAGACAATCAGAGGAGAATCCGACGTGAGAGGATATCCGTAATAGAAGATACAATGACGATAGAATGAAATCAAATGGAATTAAATGGGATAACCGAGAGACGTGCGCCATTGCGATCCATTGCGGTCTCGATGGATCGTGCAGTCTTTACCGAAGGCAATAGCGCGAGGGATACACGTGGTAGATCATAAATTACCTCAAGGATCGGCGGTACCAGCTCGTGGAGACCATTATTCGCCGCAGGACCGCTGAAGGCACTCAACAATGTAACATTGTGGCCTCGCGATCTCAGGCTTGTACCGAGACCGACGAAGGGCACCGTGTGGGACTTGGTGCCGCCCATGGTGGCCATCAGGATATTGTAGCCCAGCGAGGGCTCGATCAGCAACGCGCACACCGCGAGGAGATCGAGCGAACGCGCGATGAGCGTCATGCTACGAGCGCGATGATCTCTTTCTCCTTATCGTCTCCGCTTATCGCGCGAGACAGCCCCCCGCGCGCGCGCGCGCGCGCACACACGCGATCTGTCCTTCCTTTCCTTATGTCGCGCTGATTCTCTCCCGCATCCGCGATCACGTGAACCTCAATCCGCGAATCAACGCCTCAACGAAGAGGGATGATGACGTCCGTCATCTTTGACGCGCCGCGGGCGCCTTGACTCCTTTCTCAGTTCAGGAACGATCGCGCGTAAACGCGGTAGCGCCTACTTCTCTTTGGATCCGCTCGGATAGAGGTGAGATCAACCGTGGATCCCTTGACGCGGTCCAGTTCGCGGCTCGATCCTCGTCCGATCCTCGATCGCTCGATGGTTCACGGATCGCCTCTCGGATCACCCCGTCGTTCTCGTCGGTCTCGTCGTCGCGACTGCGACTATTCGCATCCGTCCGTCTCTTATCTTATAGCGGTTTCAAAAGCTCGCGAAACCACTGCGGTCGAAAACGCGCCGCGATCCGGGACGAGAAGCGCGGTCTCACAGCACGAGCGGCTAACGAAGGTCGGCCTCGCTCGTTGTCATTCTAATGCCGCGAAAGTGCCGCGAAAGAGAGACCAAACAGCCTTTGGTTCGGAAATTTAAATCTCCGTAGTGAATCGCGCGCGGCGAGACAGTCTCGCGTCTCCACGTCTCGCTCGCTTTCAATCTCCGCTCGCTTCCGCACGAGCGAGTCGTCGTCTCACAGGTATCGTCTTTGATCTTGCGCGATCATTCGAGCGGTCGGTCGATCGCTCGGTCGAGTTTACCTCTCGCAATGACTCGTGCGCCGTACCATGTTCCATCAATGGCTGAAGAGTCCTTTGATCCTCGGATCTGAAGGACGGAGCGTGGATAATGGCTGTCCGATCTTCTCAGTTATCTTTCAGAAACGGCGAAACGTCGGGAGTCGTCGATTGCGCAAGCGAGTCGCGATTTTGCCGATCATGAATTTCGCTTTCTTTCGCGAAATAACTCACCCATGGTAAGCCACTTCCACCGACGCGAGTTCCGCTGGGGATCGCGCGGACTTATGCAATGGAAACGGATTCTTAAACCGGATTCTCAAATGTTTCGGATATTAAGAACTGGTTTCTTAATATCGTCGAGGAAACATTAAGGAACTCGAGAGAACCTATTAAACTTTTACTCGCGTCCTTCCCATATTTACCTCGCGAGCCTTAATTATCATAAAACCATACCGAGTAATCGTCGTACCTTTCGTATCGACTCGCTTGTTCTTTGAATCGCGTCCGCTCACCGCTCGAGAGAGAGAGAGAAAGAGAGAGAGAGAGAGAGAGAGAGAGAGAGAGAGAGAGAGAGAGAGAGAGAGAGAGAGAGAGAGAGAGAGAGAGAGCGCAAGAGAGGATACCGCGCGTGGCGTCAAGATCGTCAAGTACGAGCGTCAAGATCAATCATCATTCTTGCCGGATCGTTCCTCCCTTTCTCCAGGCTTTCCAAGATCGCTTCTGATCTTGTCTTTCCTCTGACCCTGTTTGTTCTTCTCGGCGGCAGTCTATCGCGCGCGGCAGTCTCGATCCTCGAAACGTGCACGATCGCGCGGGCGACTTTCACTAATAACACGCGCCTCCTATGCGCGTTACCCGTCCTTTCCAGTCGCGATGACTTGATCTTGGCACTGGCTTGGATCAGACAATGCTATTTCTCTCATCAGATCTTTCATCTCATGGTCAAGTTTTCTCTCTCTCTCTCTCTCTCTCTCTCTCTCTCTCTCTCTCTCTCTACATGACGACAAAACCCTCGATGCACTCGATGCACTCGATGCACTCGATGCACTCGATGCACTCGATGCACTCGATGTACTCGATGCACGCTATGCGATATGAAGGAATCGGATTCCAGCCGTACCACGCAGTCCAGCCTCGATCGTTAATCCGCAAGACGAGGGCAGGAAGCTGTGCACCGCCCGTTTGCTCCTCGAACGTTACAATTCGCGAAAACTTGAACTCGAGCGGTCGTCGAATCGCACGAAACTTGTCGCTCGAGCGACGCGCAAACGATTTCTCCCGTTGAATTTACCTCGTCCATTAATCGCGACTTATCGCTTTCGATAATTAGATGCTCGGGGCACGAGTCGGTGACACAGGAATTCCCGACAAAAGGGAGTCGGAGGGGAGGATTCGAACTCTATCGCATCGGTTCGTCTAGCAGATGAAAAATTTCGACGTCACGAGTGGATCTCGTGCGAGGGAACTCTCGCACTCCGATTCTCCGGGCTGATCCTTACGGCCAATCCGTCCCGCACTTCCGATTCCCGCGTCGGCGGAATCACGCACCCCACGGGGCGGTGGCAGCGGCGCGAAACTTGAAACTTGAAGCGTGGCGGCGACGACGAAGCTGCTCGTTCGCGAAGCACGCGTATCGCCGAGCGTGAAAGTTTGACTGTGCCAGTGGCAGCTTTAATGATCAGCTGAGCTCTAGAGAGAGAGTTTTGCCTCCCACCAAGAGACGTTCCTCGTCACCGATTGTGCGCCCGAAGATGCCTGGTGTCTTTCTCGGGGCGCACCTATCGCTCTCGAAGAAGCGGTAGTCGCTTCTTCGGTTCCAAATAATCTCCTCGAAACCTGCAGGCTTACCTGCACTTGAGGCTGCTTGGGTTTGCCTTCGATGGGCAAATGCAAAATCGTCTCGTCGAACGTTTCTGGCTGTGCTTTACCGCGGATCTTGCCCCAAAGTGGCAAGATAAGTCCATCTATCGCTGATATTGATATTTATTATTACTTAGGTGGCTACTTTTGATATCGATATGACGCGATATATCGAATTATTCTTCGGTGTAACACGCTGACGCTTTTATCGTTCACTTCGCGCGTTATCTGGCCGTTAAATTTGTCCATTAAGAATCGAGCGATAATCTAGCTCATCTAGCTCGATAATATCAGATCCAGCTGAGAGAATCCGTTCGTTACGAGATACGTGGTGCGATTTTATTTTCCGAGAATGTAATCTAAATTTAATCTAAAGTGGATCGGCTTTCCTTTATTTGGAAATCGCGATCGACTAATCAACGATTACTGCCGATATTATTACGGTATTTTCCTCTCTCTTCCTCCTTCTTTCTCTCTTTCTGCCCGATCGAGCGGCATCGAAACGCGCACGTTTAACGACAGATAATTTACGGTCGTTCCGAATCCGCGCGATCCGAATTGGTCCGACGTTCTCGTCGTCGTTTTCGCTTGTAGATGTGTTTATCGAGCGAGCTCGAGTCCTGAAGACAGAACACGATCGTATCCGCACGTGCTCGAATTAAACGTTGATTTGTTTTTTTCGCCCTGCTTGCAACCCGACGAGATCCGTTTGGTTCTCGTCCGACGACGACGACGACGACGACGACGACGACGACGACGACGACGATTTCGCGTGATTTCGGCTCGATCTCGCGTACCGCGAACGCGGTCGTTCGTGATACTCGTAGGGACCGCGTTCGTGTCTGATTACTTCTGCTGGTATCGTCGAGGTAATCACCAAGTTATGATAATCTTAGCAAGCTTGCGTAACGCGCTTGCTCGTCGTCATTTCGATTTGACTCTCCATCAGGCCTGCGGTTATCGACGACGAGTTACGACTCGCGATGGCAACTGGCGCGAGACCGCGGCGAGGTGTTCTCGGTAAGGCTCTCGGCACGGCGGAAACGTCCGCTCCGAGGAATTAGGACAGATTTCACTGGTCCCATGTCCGTGACGTACCGTTACGGTCCCTACCGCGAGCGGACGGGACGTGACAGCGCGTATTGTTGAGCCGCGTTCGGTTGAATCTCGTTTTCGAGTTATTCGCCACGAGAGCGTCGTGGCGAGAGCGACGCTCGATTTTCGGCTGGTCCAATTCCCTTTGATCCGGCATTGCGTTGAGGCGCGGAGATCGATCCGATTTCTCGTCTCGCGCGCGCGGCGTGATCACCGTTAATCATCGCGCCTATCCGCCGAATGGCGATGGTCCTCCAACTGAAATCACGGCGGAATTCCGTGACAATTCCTCGGCTTCTCGGCGAACGATCATATTATTCGGCTGCCTGCGACTGCGACTGCGATCTCTCGCTCGGGACTAGTTTTACGCGCGCGCGTCCGAAACCGCGCGGGCGCGGTTTCACGAGCCATTGAGTTGCCACGAAATTGCTCGCGTTTGCGGATTGCTACGGAGGTCACGGGGTGACCGCATCAGCCAGCGGTCGGCGCGTGATGGTTTCTGCTTCTCGGATGTCTTCCTCTTGGAAGGAGAAGAAATGAGTTATTGCTGTTGCTGCTGTCGCTGCTGCACTGATCGACGGCTTTTTCCACTTTGTTCGCTCGAGATGCTCGAGCGTGCCAAGATATCCGTCGATCCGTTACGATCGAGGAAGTCGCTCTGTCGTGACGCTCTGTCCGCTGACCCGCTCTTGCCGCGCTGGTATTCTCTCTCGATAGCATCGGCGAGACGGTCTCTCCGAGCTGATGGGCAGGTACAAATAAGAAAGCATGCTCGAAGCTGGTTTTGTTGCGCGGTTAGCCGCGGACGTTATGGCAGCGAGATCGTGGAAGGAACGCAGACAAGCCGATGCTACAGATAGCGATTTGCGTGCGTTTCTTCACAGTCTGACTCGGTGCATTCGACTTACGTACAGTCTCGTAGAGGAGAAACGAAATGCTCCCGTTCTGAAAGGAAGAAAGACCATCCAGACAGACCAGATCGAATGACGAAAACTGCTTGCGTCACGTGGACCATTATGCGCGAGCGTTACACTACTGAGAGATCTCGGGATGTTTTATTCGCGTTAAACGCCATTAGCTTTTTACCATGGCCCGCGAATGGATTCTTCGTCATGGTTTACGACTCGGCGCGATCATATTTTAATCGCTCGTTGCTATCCAACCCCCTTACCCCCGGGATGACGAGTCATCTCGCCGTATCAAAGTTACGGATCGTGCGGATAAGGTGAGTCGTCGCGGTGGATCGTCGCGGGGCTCCGTCGTGCGCCATGCGTCAGATCAGCCATCAGGAATCAGCCGACACGATGTCTGATTTGATTCTCATGATCTAGTCTCAAAGCTCAAAGCGAAAGTGACCATTTCGCATCGTGGCACAGGATGGAGCGCGATTTTCGAGGTCACTTTTTAAAATATTCGGATTCGGATGCGACGCGCACAGAAAGGAGCTCCTTCTTGATCGTCGAATCATCGGCCTGATCTTCATCTCGTGAAGATCACGCCGGTTGCGTAACCGGAATGACCACGCTTTCTCGCGCGTTGATCGAATTGGTCGCGGCGGCGGTGCATTCGCGTTCGCCACGCGCCGGTATCGACCGTTTAATCGGCCATTGGACGCGATACCGCGAAATATTGAGTATTATTTGACCGGACGGCACGGCATGAGAGAGAGAGAGAGAGAGAGAGAGAGAGAGAGAGAGAGAGAGAGAGAGAGAGAGAGAGAGAGAGAGCGAGGGAGAGAGGAGAGCCGATGTTTTCCGTCGCACGACGCGATTATATCGGCCGTAACGTATCCGCGAATTATAGATGCGATATTTTATCCATAGCGGCGTTACATAATACGCTGGACGCGTATGATGCGGCATGTCATGTTGATGCGACACGGTCTTCGATAACGTTATAATTTCGCGCTCCGCGCGATCGTTTTTGAAATTCAGATCAGCGACGTAACGCGCGCGGCCCGACAAATTGACGCGAGCGATGGAATTTTCAGGAGCTGCTGATACCGAGAGCTCATCCCGCTCTCCGCTCGGGCCATTAGCCGATCAAATTACATTGCGAGAAATGCCATTGCACAATAAACATACGCATAATTATTAATTCATGCCGCTAGAAAGCGAAACGAAGCGAAAAATTGCGAAACAAGATAAGGTCACAGCGTTGCCAATGACGCATCAGGGATTAATGAACTCAAACTGACGAGTCTGCCTTGCAAAACTTTCTATTTCGCGGATTCAATGTATAATATATTAAACGTATATTAAACGTATATTAAACATATAACGTGTCGATCAGCGTGGCGACCTTGGCTGATCGATATCCGTCGACGCGAATCCGTCCGTTTCTCGGATTCTGTCGGATCTCGGCGCGATCTCGCAAGCCTGAACGCGATCTTTCTCGCCAAGACGACGGTTCGCGAATTGCGACGAGCCGAGTACAAGCTCTTCCCTCTCCCTCGGCTACCACGTTCGCGCGTATCTGGGTGATGTCCGGTTTCGCACCTCTCGTTTTCTCGTCTCGGGCGACCGTTCGAATTTTCGGCGCCTGCCGTAGAAAGCGACGCGACGCGCGCCGGATTCTTCCACGCAATGATTTCTTTCGCGCGTTCTCCGCTCAATGCCGCCCGCAGCAAAACGCATATCCGCTCGGCCGGCTTCAGCCGACGAAAATTGATGACGTCAATTTTAATTTGCTCGTGCGGGTGAATGTTTTCTCTATAAGGGATGCGCACAAGGGACGCTTAATGCAGATGTGTTAGAGGGATAAATTTCGCGGATACGCGGACACGTATCGCCGACGCGGATATGTGCATTATGTCTTCTCATTTGAGAGCGAGAGCGAGTTACTCTTTCTGTCCGTTTCTGTATTTTCTGTGATACGATATACGTGTCTAATATACGTCTAATATATATATATATATATATATATATATATATATATATATATACACGTAATTTACATATATTTACGCGTACATGCGTAAATTGACAAATTATATACCGATGCGCAACAAATATCAGCCAAAGTATCTGCTGTCTCGTAATTCACTTCCCATTATCTGTAATTAAACATATCTACATCTACGTATCTATCCGTGGCATCCGAGCATTCGTCGCGCTGCACTGCTTAACTTTCGAGATATCGATTGATCGATTAATCGATCGATCGGTTAATTAACAACGTTGCCGACATTTGCCGAATCTCGGTGAATCTCTCTGATCGAAGAGGCAGATCGAGAGTGCGCTTCGATACGACAATCAGCGACTCGCGAAACTTCCTCATGGCGACGAACAAAGCGTAAAGCAATACTTTACGCTTAATGAAGCGAAACTTGAACGCAGCTCGAAGCCGGAACCGGGCCATTATTATTCCCGAGGATCCCGCGCGGAGAAAACTCCTTCTCCGGAGGAAAAGTATTTAGCGTCATTAAAGTTATCGATAGCCAGCATTGCCGCGCAAAGTTGTCGCCGCTAGTTCGCTGAAACTCGTTACACTCGTTTTGGCTTATCGATTCTTTCCGCGCTCCGCGCGAAAGTGTGCCGCGCGCAATCGATGGCCCTCGAGCCGGCATCCATTCGCAATTCTCAGGCAATTCTCTTGGCTCGTACAGAGGATCTCGATCGCGCGCTTCGTCAGCTCAACGTTCTTAATAAATCCCGCTGTTCCTCGATCGGGTTCTTCGATCGCTCCGATTGCTCGTTTTTCCTCGTGCCTCGCGAGAGGCACCGCGCGCTCCGAAAATGCGCTAGCTGGCCGAGAATGAGAAAGCAGTGCTCGCTTTAATGATTTTAATCGACGGTAATAATTACAGTAATAATCCGACGAGATCGCGGATGAGATCGCGGATAGTCTCCCGTCGCGAGATTTATTCTTTTCCCCCGCGAAGACGCGGCGAATCGCCAGACTTCGTTCGGACGAAATTCGGACGACCTCGGATGGTTTATTCGGATGGATCATTGCGTTCTGTTCGGTGAGAGAGCTGCCGATGTACGCGTGATTCTGCTCCGATCGGTCCCAAGGCGGATTAACATTAACGACTAATTATCGTCGGCGGCGAGATTAACGCCGCTGGATCAATGTCGGCGCCGAACTTTCGGCACTCGCATTCGGATTCAGCGAATCGCGTGCGATTTAGTGATTCGACAAACGCGTGTATCGCGACGATAGCGTTCATTAAAATCGAGATTAAACCCTCGGACACTGATGGCTTTTTCCCGCGAATACACGGTCGAATATGGATTAAATCAAATTTAATCGCGACGGGTGCGGTTCGCGTTATATCGAGCTTTCAGTCTGCCGGCCGCATACCGCGCATATCAAGCGAATCGTAGAGACGTGACAGCAACATAAAAGCGGGCGTATAATTAATCGTGTCAAATTGATCGTGAATTAAACAGGTGGTTAGCCTCGATTATCGTATCTTAGCATTATAAGCGCGGCCGGAGCCATTCTCGTTTCCTGCGCGCTCGTTTCCTCTGAATTCCCGACACGTAACGTGGCTTATTCGTCGCGCGCGCGCGCGCGCGAGAGAGAGAGAGAGAGAGAGAGAGAGAGAGAGAGAGAGAGGAGCGTTAGCCGCTGCGTTAATTTCATCAGTTGGAAAAATGCGCAGTTCGTTTTGTTGATCGGTGCGATGCCGACTAGCTCTTGCCATTGCTTTTATATTTTTCGATTTATCTAAAATCAATCAACGTTCATTTCAAGGGTACGCGCGCGTGCGCGGATGTGGAATTATTCGGAATTAGCGATAATTCAGCCGAATCATGTCTCGATATTGCAACCGTCGAGAAATTCCACGGAATATTCCAGCCTGTTCCAGGGGAACACGCGGCCTGATGTAATGGCAACAATAAATCTAGCGGTTTTGAATTTATTTCAGACAGTCACATGACGTCCATCTGTCTGCTGTCTGGGTATAACGTTGTGAGATTGGAATATTCCGCGATGAATGAAAGAGTAACGCAAAGTGGAAACGCGCGCCGAAAATATACGTGAAAACGAAACGGAAATGTAAGGGGAAATGTGTGGGACGTTAGAATTCGGTTACATTAGAATTCGGTTATCCCTGAGACCAGGAGAATCGACCACCGCGATCGATGACAGCTCTAATGAAAACACAGACGGAATTCCTTTTCATTACATCGCTGTTGACGACTGTTGACTCGATAACGAGCACATTGCGATAAACGCATCGCAATCATTGCCATCGCGGCACCGATTAATCATCGCCATTAAGAGCGAGAAAAGGAAAGCTACACTAATCGGAACCGGCTCTCTTTTGAAAAACGGGCTCCCCATTGTTTCTATTGATCTCGTGGAATATCGATTCCGATACATTATGCCGTTCCGATTATTCATTTTTCCAATTAAGGCCCGCAGAATGACGGAGAGTTATGACAACGAGTGACGCCACTGTGACTTGACCGAAAAATTGAAAAGAACAGAAAAAAAGAGCCATTTTCAATTCACTTCTCTGAATCGGCTCGCATTTCGCTCGGACTGACTCGCGTCTTACAGAATTCGCTCAAATCTCGGTGATTCCCGGCGAATTCGAATCACGCCTCTCACGAATAGTTCTCTCAAACGACTCTGCTCGCTTTTATTGATCTCCCGCGTCAGTGATGAACGATATGCAGTTGATATGGCGGGGAGATGGGAGAGTAAGAATTCTCTGATTCAAGTGCCATGTCTGTCTCTCTCTCTCTCTCTCTCTCTCTCTCTGTCTCTCTCTTCGCTGCAGAGTGACGTCAATAAAAGAATTCGTAGCGGGCGAGTGCGCGCCCGGTGCACCGGCCGCGCAGATTTTCCTCGCGATTTCACTTTCTCCGATGTGGTATGATTGCGCGTGTTACGAATCGTAATGCTCGTTCAATTCCGCGCGATCGCTCGTGTAACGTGATCGCGTGATCGTTACACGCCGCGACACCATGGCGAGACTCGTCGAGGATCTTATCGAGGATCCTGTATCAATCGCCTCTTACGCGCGCCTTCCAACACCTTATGTGCATGCAATGCAGTGCGGCGTTTCGACAATCGCGTAATAGATTGTCGTGATTTCTTCTGCGCGCCGATTTCTTCGCGTGAGGTAACTATTGTTATTCGCTGAATGCTTCTCTTTCTCTCTTTCTCTCTTTCTCTCTTTCTCTCTCTCTCCCTCTCTCTCTTTCTCTCTTTGACAGCGATTTTATTTCTCGCTTACGCGATTCTACAAAGTTCACGCGAGTCTTCTTTGCAGCCACGCGCGGTAATTTCTTCTTAAGAAAATTCGATCAACCCTACGGTTATATATTAGATATTTTGTTATTAAAGATGCAGATGAATATCCAATAGCGAATTGCTCGATGTGCATTCATCCAGCTTGACTCTTTCGCATTCTTCATGAGCGGAATAAAAATTCGATCGGTTTCTCACGTAAATCGGAGGAGGGGAATTGAGAGAAGTCGTGACAAGTCGGATGCATTAGTGTTTGAGATCGAATGGAGAAGTTACAATTCTATCAACGATCAAGCATCAACGCGAAATAAGAGATATCAGGATTGAATGAATCACATAAATCGATGAATAGAATTTATTTCTTTGACTTAATTATGCCAGTTGATCTTTATCTTATTTCATGAATTCTCTGTAACGAATTCTGACAGTGAATCGGACTTGGCTTGCGTTAACGAGTTCACAAACATTCGCGCTCTACATCGAAATTTCCAAGTTCTTTAAGCGGGAAGAACGTCTCGCGCGCGTATCGAACACGCAATAGATTTCCTCTTATCACGATCGCCGGACTATCTCGTCGGAAATCGCGCTGTAAGCGGACGGTGAATGATGAGAAAAGAGTAAAGAAAGAGGAATAAAAGTACAGAAGAGTAGCGATAGCGAAATTGAGTACGACAGCGGCCGTATTCGCGGCTGCTATTTTTCTTAGTAATTAAAAGTAAACGACAAACGATTTCCCCCGTTTTTTTTCCTCTTCTTTTTTTCTATTACTTGAATCACTTGCTATCCTGCCGGGAGATATTTTCTCCCTTTCCCTTTGCCTTTCTGCAGTAAAAGATCGTTCGTAATACGTAACGCGGTACGTAACGTGACTATTTCGCTTTTTCGCTCGACACACTTGTTATTCTGCCACTGCTGCTGGTTGCGATTTCTCGTTTCCATCTTGTTCGATATGCTCGTGCCCATGAGCTTGGTCCTCGTTGTGTTTCGTGTTAATAAACTTCCACGCGCGCAAAGACTGGACCGCATCAGGTACGCGTATATTATGGAATCGTGTCAGGATTCGGCGAAGATTCGCGAGATGATCGTGTTACGCGACGATTAGCGAGCCTCAAAGATGTCGTAAGCTCACCGTATAAGCGGAGAAGCAATTAGATCGTTAACAAACTCGTAACCTGTCTTTATTATTATTATTGTTATTATTTTTATTCCTATTCTTTGGCAACCTCTAGGGCGACCAAGTCAATAAAGCGAGAATCATCAGGTACATCGTCCTTGTGATTTTCGTTTCCCGCTGCTTATATCTTGAATGAACAAGAGGAATCGCAATTGATCTACGTTTATTAACCAAGGTCTCATTCCGCGGAGATTTAATCATCCCCGAAATTCCGGAGAGGCAGGATATCTTCCGCGGAGCTGAGAGAACTCGCGCTTCGTATCGCGCGATTGAATCAAATGCGATTGTGTACGTATAACTTGATGCGAGGCTAGTGATAAGGACAAGAAGAGTCGCATATTTATTGTAATAAAATAGAAAATCCTTTTCTTCATATTTCTCAAAATCCTTACCATGCCGCAATGACTGCTGATGATCAGAAAGATAACAGAAAGAAAGAAGAAGTGATATGAAGGCGACGTAAGTCGCCGTGTGTTTCGGGATCGTGCAACTCCAATCAGGAAACGCTGCACGATATATTTATCGTCGTTTGTTCCCGGCTGAAGAACGGTGGTAACGAGAGGGGGAGAGAGAGAGAGAGAGAGAGAGAAAACGCATACATCCAAACCAGAAGAACCGACAGCTACAAGAGAAATGATGAGATTGCGGAGATAAGTTTGTGACATAATTTGCGAGAAACATTGAGATTAATACGTTATATTATACCTCATAGCGATGTTACAGTTGTCAAAGAAAAGAGAAACAGAAAGGAAAAAATTCATTTATATTAATCAAGTTAAGCCGCTTAATTTTACGCGATACCTTGCGCATATTAATCTTCCTTAAAACGAGAATGGAAAGACAAATTGTTCGCGTAGGAATATAATTTTATGCACATAAGTAAAAGTATACTATGCATATATCGAAACATCATATCTCATCCACTTGCTTGATCTAAATTGATCTAATGCTCTCAAATGCTAAAATCGATAACGCGGTAATGCATATAATTATTTATTGAAGGAGAAACTCTGCAATATTCACAAATATTCATGTCAAAGATAATAATAGAGTAGAGATTTCGTTGCGCAAATTTTAATTAACATCGAGATTGAACGGCATTGAAAAGATAGATAAAGTGATTTGTCATTAATTCACCTATCCTTAAAAAAGTTAAAAAAATATCCGTTTCAGAGTAAATAAGACCTCGTTCTTTAGTTTTATTTCTCAAGTGTAACTTCCTCCAAGAGATCCTCCAACAAGTCCCAAGCGATTCTTCATTTTTCCTCTTTCTTCCATTAAGATCTCAACATTTTTGCAACGAGGAAATTCGTGTGGAAGAAAAATTCTCTACGATTTTCCATTTTCCACTTTCTTCAATCTCGCGTTGCACGCGAGAATCGCGATATCTCTTCATGCTCGTTCAATGTTTTCGATAGATAATATTTTGCCGTTATCGACTCCTTACGCGTCGACATCATGATCTTGATCACTTGATAGGATTCCCCTTCTCCCTGTTTTCAATGTGCCAAATGTTTTCAATAATTAATGGATACATAATATTTTCTCTTTTTTCTTTCTTCTGAATGTCGCAATGAATTTTCATATCAGTTTCCGCTAGTCATCGCGAACAGCGCGAACAGCATAATGATTACACGACTCCCGTGTTACTCTCGCGAGTGTTAGTCTTCACGGTCGTAGAGGAAGGAAAGTGGCGGACTAATTCGTCTTGACATGTATCGACGTTTGTGAGTATGAATTCTCACTTCTGATGCAATAGAAGGCGGTCTAACGTGTCGACGAGCAATGCGAATCAAGCATCTCTTAATGTAATTGATTAACTCATTGGCACAACAACAGATTTCTTGTGAAAGCGAATCAGCAATCCTCTCGGTAACTCTCTCATTTACGAGATGTAAACAAGATACGATGTAACGAAAGGATTATTTTTAATTAATTGTGCGCGAAAGGGTGCACAAGAAGAAAGAGATCTGCGAAATCGTGATTTTCGTTAGAAAATATAATCCGCGGGATAATCCGCGAGAAGGAATATCTTCGCTGATGGATACAACGGATGAATGAAGGACACAAGTAAAGTGATATCGATCGATATCCCTTGATCCGAAATCCAAGTAGTTTATGCCTCCCTGAGACAGTTGAGTGTGTATCTAATTCTGCAAGTCTTCGACAAGTATTCCTTCGAAATCTTTGGAGATTGGTTTCAACCAATGTTATTCTCGTCGCGGATTCTCGCTCGTCTCGCACGTATGATAAACATCGTGTACCGGAAAAGACATGTGACTAACGCAATTGAAATTCATCGCGAATCCGTGCAAATTATATTTCACGGAGGTGCTAATGATCGTTTTGCGGATGTGATGGGCAGACACGGTCGTTTCTTGACGATGAAAGCACACGATGGAAAGTCGCGCGCGGAATGCGCGAATTAATTAGCTTGCCGTGGCCGGCATGTCGTTACTGCGCGCCATCGTGAAAAAGAAAAGGAGGGAAAATCATGTTTTTCCGGGAATTACATTCCCCGTGATAATGAGATGACCGCAACGTATTTTCGCAGCATGCGCGAATTCGGCGCGTCGATCGCGCGTGAATCGAAAGGGAAAAGGGAAAATTATTCTCACGAAACGCAAATTTATAAATATATGTACTATATATACTATACTATACTAGTATATATATATACTACATACATGTATATATGTGTTTTCGTTTTCAAGACAAATAGATAGGTCGATTGGAGAAATTTGCATGCAAAGTAACGGCAAGCGTTTAGAAAGCGAGCGTTCGTCTTGAAAGACAGGCACCCATTTATGTAACATTATAATGATCAGTCATCGTAATATGGAGACTCAACATGGACTGTTTTTTTCAAAATGCCGATCGAACTTGTTTGATGTACAACTCATTATTCCAATTATCAGGTAAACGTGTCACAGTATCGATAACCAATTCGTGCTCCTCCTCTCTCGGAAAATACATCTGAGAAACTGACGGAATTTTCGCACGTTAGGTCACGACGATAAAATTAATCTTATCTTAACGGTATCTTATTTTAACGGTAATGCTTTCATCGGATACGCTGCTAATAGAAATCTCTCTATTTTATCATCATCGTCGAATTAACTGACGATACTGACGAATCCCATAATAGTCATGAATCAAGCTGTACTGAAATAAAAAGATTCACTAAATCCAGTATACTAATACATAAACCAGAAACGCTGATCAAATTCAAATGGAATATCTTATTTTAATTTTTATCTTAATTTAATTTTTTTTAAAATCGTTTACATCTTAATAGGCTTCGTAACGAGTCGCTAACGTTTGCGATTCTCGAGCCATTTCCTAGAAATTTTTAGGGAGCGAGAAATGTGATCAATTCGATTCTAACTAATCCAGTTACATGGTTTAATATGACTTGGCTTTTACCGTAACTTGTCACGGAGAAGTATTGATAAAATATTGATAAAGTATTCCCTTATTTACGTAAATGATAAATAATATGAATATAGTGCAGACACTTATCGTAATTTCAATAGCATGCATCTGCAATGTCAGATTTCTGCGCGCAGCTAATCTCCAACATAACAAACGTGCTAGACGCTATAAATGCGTTTAAAATTATGAATACGATCATTAAGATCAAATCATCAAATTACGTTCCCTCTCTATTAGAAACGCTTTAAACTCGCTTACGATATAGTATATTGCGTTAATTTGTAATTTTGTATGCAGTATATATGCAGTACGTACTGCAGTTATAAATATGCAGCAAATTTGTATATAAACAGAAAGATTCGCAAGTAACATGCACATTTTTATAAAAGAAGGAAATTTCGCGGAATTAATAATTAATAACGGAGTGAAGCGCTAAAACAGCAAACAAAAGTTGAAACTTTGCGCGTATTCAATAGAAATTAACGCGGATCACTTCCAATAAAAGTCGATAGAAACACGCAGACAACAGAAGCACGCATTATTGTTCGATAATTAATTTTATCACATTGAAAAAACATTGTAGAGAAACATCGCGTTTCCGTTATCGGCTTTCTTCAGTTTTTCAATACCGTGTTAAATCAAGTTTGTCCGTTGCGCGACGTTGTTATCAAGAGAAGCCATTTATTACAGCCAGCGATGTAAATCGCCTATTGTTATTTATAGTCGCGCGTCATCATTCGACGCGCATTCACGGAAAAATCTCGTTCTAATTTAAATCTCAATCGGAATACGTCTCAGGTAAGGGACGCGCGCGGAACGTTCGAGCCTGATACAAACGGCGGCTTAACATATTCATTGAATTTATCCTCGCCGACAACGTCGACGCGTGACTCGCATACTTGCACAGTTGGAATACTTTGAAATGTCTTCTTTTTTTTTCGCTTCTTCCCATACCGGCGGCACCGAGTCGAAAAGAATTCCCCTGTCCTATGTGACGAAACGCACAAGCGGCTGTCACATAAATCCGCGCGCTTTATCTCGCATCTTATCTTCATTTCCAGCCAGAAGTAACTTGACATTTGGAGATACGTTTCTCTCCCTCCCTCTCCCTCCCTCTTTCTCTCTCGCTCTCTCTTTTAATGCGAGATTCAGCGGCATTCATTCGCGTGCCTGGTTTGCATGCGGCTGTCCCGAAAAGATTGAGCTCGTAAAAGTCTTTATCTCGATCGTCATGGGACCAGCTTTCTTTTTCAATCGTTTCCATGAAATAATTAAGTTACGCGCGCAACTTGAGATAATCGCTATACGCGATCTTGTCGGTCTCGATGATTCTCCGAGCGAGATTCCCGCGAGATTCTTCCGAAACTCGAATACCTCGAACAGGATCGTTGAATGAAGCTCTGACGTGTACGGGCTCTTAAAAAGGAAAAGAAGACAGGATCCTTTCAGAATTTCTCATCTTCTTCATAAAACAAAAACAAAAAAAAAAAAGAAAGAAGGAAAGAAAAGAGAAAGAGGAAGAGAAAGAAATTGAACAACGCTATTCTGACTTCTGTTGTAGTAGCAGCTCGATATTTCAGCAATGGGAAATGATCTTTATTCGCGTCCTGTTGCGCTAATCGCATGCCCTGCAAATGATTCTCTCAAGTGATTAGATTTCTCCTGTAACGCGTCGCATGACATTGCAATCGTTAGGCAAACAGATCTGAATTACGTACGCCGTACATGAAATTGGCACGCGTTAGCAGCACCGATTCACACACGCGAATTGCATGACGGAGAGAAATCTGCTCGTTTTGTTTCGTTTTCGTTAAAGCTGCAATACGGTATGCCGCAATCGGTGGCAATCTTTTAAATATTACTCCGTTTCTCCGCGGAGTGAATACCGCTGTGAATGAGTCCGCGCGCGTACAATTAAATCGAAATAGCAACATTTAATAAACAGACATGGTGGCTTTTGCAAGTTCCATTAAATTAAACAGCGTTCTCTCCGCTTTTGGAGTCTCGCTCGAGAAAATACGCGGAAATAATGGAAAGATATTTCTTCATTAATTACGGATTTATTACATACCGGCGCTGTGAAACATTTTCAAAATATCGAAGCCCGAAATATCAGGATGTGTTTGCACATACGTGAATGTGCATGCGCGCTTGTACACCCGTATCCATAGCTGATACCATAGCTGAAAGTCGACAAAATTTTATTCAATTGCTCACTCAAGGCAAATTTAATTCGAGCAAGATGCGTGTGCGCATTGGATGTTAAATAATGTTTAATTAAAAAGTATAATAATTCGCGATAGATGTTACGGGACAGTTGTTACGAATTTTGAATTTATCGTTACATGCTTTAATTTCGACGTGTATCGTGTATATAAGTAGAATCTCTAAAGAGATTCCCTCCCAGTTACGAATTCTGCAATCGTAATTTGCATTCATCTGCTTCTATACGTTTGCGACTCTAATGCGTGCATTTGATAAGTGCGAGATAAAAGCCAGGAATTAGCCATTTCGAAATCGAATTAAAGTTGTAAATGGATCGATTTCCGCGCGACGATCAATCATTACAATCTATTATACGCGATATGTAACACTCACGACCATATTGATGAGGATCACGTTCTCGGGCGTCTATAGCAGATTGTCGTCCTTGACGATTGCCAGCAGGATGACCAGCAGATTCAGCACGAAGCTAAAGAAACCGATTAAACCGAGCGTGATAGCGGAAAAAATGAGTGCCGGTCGGCACTTGCTCGTCGACGATCGACGAGTCGATCCAATAGCAGATCGTCGCTCAAATTCAAAAACATGTTCTTTGCGATGAATCAGTCTTCCACATGAGTCCGCCAGATGAGAACCTCCTACTGAGAATGCGAAATTCATCCACTCGCCCGAGGAACAGACTTTGGGGTGAAAAAAACTCACCGACGAAGAGCAGAGCGACGACAGATCCGTCCCGGCTGCATCAATCAAAAGCAATGGCGGATTTTCAAAGTCAGGCTACTCTTGTGCCCAGTCACGCTACCCCCGGCCGCCGACCAACCCTCGAAAAAGCAACATGCGTCGCGGATCGGGGGAACTGTCGACGTTTTTCCTATCGATGCGCATCGCTCATCCGTCGAAGGATTGCTTATGTATATCGCGGTGTTTCCATGCGGATTGCGGGGCCTTCATCGATCTCGAGCGTATCGTATGTTTAATCGCGCTTTAATTGTGCTCCCGTTTCTTCGTTGGTCTCCGATTCTTCGAGACTTGAAATATAGCCGGGAAGAATCATCTTATGATTAATTTTTGCAAACGTTTATGAACATTCGTGAACAATTACCGAGCGCGTTTTCTCGATGAACTTCTATGAGATTTTTAATAGCATCTCGAAATCTATGGAATAATTCTGCATTGTGTCATGTTTACACGCGTGGCAGTATCAGTTGCTGGTATACGGCATTGACAATTGCGTGTCTTGTGCGAATGAAAATCTATTTAGTTCTCTAATAAAGTTCGCTGGAATACCGCGGCACGGCACGACACGGTATTTTATAAAACAATTCTCACTTCCCGCTATTCATCCTTAAAAATCATTAAAAAATTCTTCCTTGGTATTTAGATTTTATGATGAGAAGATAGATAATATCAGATTGACTGAGAAGATGAAATTAAGAGATAATCTCGAGTTTGCGGTATGTTGTTCACATAAATCATTAGAAATTATAAATTATTGTATCATTTTGATGTGCTTGATCGACAATTGGCAAGTTTTACATATCTCGCGAATAAATTGGATTATATATGAATTCGATCAACAGTATTTATGTTAACTGTTAAACTTGTTTTTCGTTTTTCGTTGGGAAAGCCGTGTATTATCCGTACGGAGAAATTTCATGTTGATGCCACGATTGACATAACGATATTTTTTTGTTTCATCCGATGAATAAACTAATCTGCATGCAAGCATATTTACGACAAAAATTCAAAAGCAGAGTTTAAAGGCATCGAGCGGATTTATATGTTTCGGCAAGTTCGCACGATTATTTTTTCATCTTGTTAATGCCTCGCGTTATTTTATCAAGAAAAAATAAATGGAAGGATAATCTGCAGTTAATCGGGCTTAATCTCACTCGCGCTATTACATATCTATACATATCTATATATTTCTCCATGCAAAAAAAAAAAAATCAATTTCTTCTAAGACTGAATATCGCAAGCACCGATTTATACCAAAAGACTTGTTAAAGTTACAGCGTAAAGCGCCATACGCAAGAAAAATCGGGAGCAGAGAACAAAATGTTCAAATGTATTTTACCTTTCTTTTTATAAACCAAAGGTAATATTCTTTATTCACTGTGCTTGTTATTAAAATTTTAAAGTGCATATATCGTGAATTTAAGTTATTATTATCGCTTACACAATACAAAGAACTTTTAACGGCAGTAATTTGTACACGCGTATAGTTTTACATGTCCTCGGTGTCGCTGTCCGAATCTTCGGCCATCGCCTGCCGTGCCTTCATCTCGGCTTCGGTCTTCAGCTCGGCCGGTACACGCTCGTGCCTACCGTTGGTATGCTCGCCTACCCAGCTCATTTCCAGTTCAAATTGCTTATCCTTCAGCTCGTCGTGAACGAGATAAATAATACGAGCTGCCTCCTTCACGAGTTCCTTGCATGTCATTTCCGACAACTTCAGCTTCTCAATCTCGGTCTTTGCCGACTGTTTCGCTTTACCTAGGCAATGTGTACACGGGTCATGGAAATTTCTTTCCGCATGTGACAAAAACTTTTTCTGCATTTTGCTTACCCACTGCACAGCCATAGTAACCATACGATACTCCTGACGGGTCGATCATGTACAACGCCGGTCCATCTGTATCGTAAGCACCTAGCAAGACGGAGCAACCATATGGACGCACAGCAGAGTATAAAGTATACGCGTGCATGTACATGGAGACTCTCTCGTTTAGGTACTTGAGCGGGATACCGACGCCGTACTGCGCCTTGTAACTGGCCGCTTCCGACCGTGCAGTCTCCGCGATCTGTCGAGCGTCCGATATTATGCCAGACACTGCCATGCCCACATGCTGATCGATGTTGAATATTCGTTTGTTAGCACCCGGTTCATATAGCTTCGATGTCACTATCTTTTCAACGGCAAATACTACGCCATTCTTTCCTCGCAGACCGATTACTGTTCTGTAACAGAATGAATGGCATATTGAACGAGATGCAGATACATATGAATTTTTTACTTTTCGAGAGATTTGATAGATCCATAAGAATTAAAAATATAATAATTAATATCTATACAACTATATATATATATATATATATATATATATATATATATATGATAATAACGATATATATAACAAATGATATAACAAAATTGATGTTATTTAACTGATAATTCAGAATGAATCGTCGAGCTACTATGCATGTCAACTGTCAAATCTGTCAGGTATCGTTACGTCGAGTACATGCAAGAAACCAATGCGAATTCGCAAACGCGGTACTCACCCTCCATTCTCTACTGCTTTATGAGCATATTCCACTTGAAATACACGTCCGTCCGGCGAAAATTGCGAGGCAGACAAGTCATACTGCAAGAGGATATGGAGGTTAGGTTTTAATACTAATCGCGTTTAGCCCCCCTAATCGTATATTTTGACAGACGCGTAACATGCACTCGTATACTTACTCCTGTACCGATAGAACTCATCTCTCACAACAAAATGCACAAGTACCAATGCAATAATAGACGAAATAACGAAAAATTTGTTTACACGATCACGACGTGAATTGGCGAAAATCAAAATCAACTCGGTACCGTGCGAAGTCAGCGCGACTATCAGGTTAGGTTGAGCAACGACGGGCGAACGCGCAACGCTTCCTGGTGACAAAGTTCGACATAAACAGAGGCGCTTAGTACGACAATGCAAGGCATTGCACACGGCTGATATTCTGCATAAATACTCTGCGATAAAGATCTTCGTCGAGACTTTCGAGCGAAACAATAATCCGATTTCTTCGTTATTTAAAATAATGAGTTTGCTTTATTGATTATTTAATTGATTCATGACCTTTCTTTGCGTCAGTGCGCTATGAAATATCTCGTAAGGATATTGACTCGAGATGATTGTCGAGAGATCGTCGTTGGAGATTGCGATTCGTTTAACGATTAACAGATCACATAGTAGAAATTATTCTTAAGGGATAATAATTTTTAAGAGATAATCGAATGAATTTTTCAGAAATATGCTTAATAAATTTAATCGCAGATTCGAATAACGAATAATAATCTTTATTATTTTCTCATTGTAACAGCATCAGCATCTTGTATTCCTTTTTCGATCACGTATTCGCTTGTAAAGTTAAGTTAACCGCATAAAGAGAGAAATAATCTTAATAATCTATCTAGCTTAGTGATATATTTTGATGAATCGATAACCTTAACTTGTTATTTGTTACTTGTTATATAATTATAATTTAATTCTCATAATTAATTTTAAATCTTTAATGTAAGAAAATAAAAGAGAAAAGAGGAAAAGAAACATAACTGTAACATCTTTAACGAGTGTATTAGCGTTTACGTCATTTCTTTTCGTTTCGCATGAAATTATTTATTCCTTCCTTTTTGCAGCTATATTCCGGCGGGCAGTTCCGTTCCGTACCGCCGTATTCGATTGCCTTCCGGAATTCAGCCATTGTCGTCTCATAGCCGTATTCTGCGGTTAAGCTTCTGCGATACAAGAATACAAATTGTGCATGAATTTCCTGTTGAAAACTATTAAAAAATTCATTAAACTATTTTCATTTAAGACCCCTACAGATATAAATCTTAAACTTTTTGTAAAAAATAAATAATAATATAAACGTACGAAGAATATATTACGCTTAAAGACAAAGAAATTAACATTATCCCCATTAAAAATCTATTAAATTCATAAATATACAAAAATTCTATAATTAAGTCCTTCGAATAAAATCCTGCTAAAAATGGGCACTCTATTATTGATAAAATAGAAACACAAAATACTACTCTTACAAAAGGAAAAATCTCGCTTAATCCCCTCTAATAACGAATATCTCGATTATTTTTCATTAAATGAATAATTATCCTCGCACATAAAAACAATAAAGATTTATATACTACGTGTGTTATTAAATGATACAACCCTGATTTGAATTTTCCTTTAATCATATTCCCTCAGATGTATGTTCTTAAATTTAATTTTAATAAAGTTTAATAGTTTAATAAAGAATATCGAAGAAAGAGAAATATCATCTCGCGTTCGCGTGATGAAGATCAATCGCAAATAATTCATAATGGGAAGGAGAGAGTATGAATTCAAGAGTTCTGTGAGACAATGAAGATACATGCGGTTTTCATGTTTATCGAGCGGAATCTGAAATTTCATCGGCTTTGAGAGTGTAAGAAATACTGTGAATATTTCCTAAACTGATGTACTTTAGCTTATCGGGACATCTGTTCTTTTCGTTCTTTCTGTACAAATACGTTGATGTTCGTTTTTGCATACATACTGCGGCATCAATTTCATCGTTTGCAAGAGCATCTCCGCCGCGCCGAGATATTCCCTTGCAACGTGAGGTTCCTCGCAAGCTGCTCTGTACAAACACGTGTCACCAATCAGGTAGCCAAGCGCCAGTGCGAGTTCGCCCTCTGAGACAATATTGTCTGAAATCAGTAGATTATTATTATCGCAATTTTTCATTAATCTGATTATGCAATAATTGCTTTGCTCTTTTATGTCGCACTGGCTGTATTAAGGTCGCGCTGATTCTCTCCTCCTCTTTTTCCATCAACTTGAGACCGTACATTGAATTGTACGTCATCGTTGCGTTCGCGAGATTCATCAAGCTTTCGTTGACCAAAACACGGTGGATCGCCAAATCCGTCACGCGTAATTATCTCACATCAATACGACCATAATTAGAAGTGCGGTTCGCGCTATTGAATATCAAACCATGTTTCTTTTTAATTACCTTCTTCCAACTCGCGTCCCTTGTTCACGTATCCGTGATTTCCTAAATAACTGGCACCGAATACGACTGCTTTGAGCACCAGGAATAGCAGCAGATTCGAGAGATTTAAATTGAGTACCTAAAAGATCATGCTTTGTAAACTCAAGTCAAGTTTCATTTTTAACACATTAAATAAACTTTGCAGATAATATATAAATGTATGATTGATTTATCTTTAGATGTCTGAAATTCCTTCTATAAGATCTCATAAACCATTAATGTTCATAATAATAATATTCATGATGCGCAAGCATCCTCTACTTTCTGCGGATTGAATTATCTCAACATTTGATTTTGATTTTTAATAAAAATATTCACATTGCGAAACCGATTGTTAACTATTTCACTGAAAATAATTGGCGATGAACAATTCATCAATCGAACATTGTAAGAGATATATCATAGGAAACATAATACAATATTGAATATATATGCCTTGATCTCAAATTCAAATTAATTTTATATTGTTTTACTTAAAGATTTTAGTACCTAAAATGTGTAATTTAATAAGAATCACTAACTTTTCTCGATAGCTATTATTATTAGTTTTATATTTATGCGATCGTATAATTGAATATAATTGAAATACAATTGCAGTGTAAATGAATATAACGCAAATTGTAAACTTAACCGAATAAAGTTAACTTCAGGATTAATTCACGATATAAAAATCTATAAAAACGGGAGTTCGCGTCGGGAGTGCAAACATGCGTGTGCAATAAAGTGTGCATCTAACGGGAAATAAGAATGCAAGAAAACTGAAGAAACACAATGTATCGAAACAACTCGATTGCTCTCAAATCTCGGCGGACTATAATGGATTTCGAGATACAGCGATTAATCTTTATATTTATAATATAACAGTTTAAATATAAAATAACATTTGTATAAATTGCATCTGATGGCCTATTGCGGGCGGATAATATTTTTATAATAAAAGTTAACACAAATGTCTTACACAAATGTCTTTGATAAAATAGATAATATTAGTTTCCGTTACCTGACTGCTAGTCGTTGATCTCTGCACGAGTTCCTTCGCGATCTCAGTCAACATGGAGCCGCGGTATTTCCTGTCTCTAGTTGTTTTATAAGGATTTCGTTCTTCGGCCGTGCGAGCGTACACGTCATAGCTCATTAGCGCGACGATTACGAGCACTCTCACGTTGATCAACATCTCTCTCATTTACGATTAACGAAGGATGCGTTTTCGAAAGACAGATAAATTCTCCGTGATGATCGTTCAGACCGCGAGCACCATCTTGTAGAGTTTATTTCTGTTCAAAATGCAGAGATTCTAGATTCCTGCGTTCTCTCGCAAAGGATCTCGGATCTCGTGACGGCAATCGGAATTTCTTTGATCGATTCAGTATCAGAGATGCGAGATCGACAAAACGTTAGCCAGATGTCCATGTCCGAGAGTGATATCGCGACATCGCGACGATGTCTTATAAGCTTTTCATGCTCGCGCGCGTTCTTCCTTGCGTGAAGCCGGGCCACTTCATCCCGCCGCCATCTGGACTCGGCGTGGTCACTGTCATCTTCTGATTTTCTCCATTGTGATGGTAGACCACGCGATTGCTAATGATAGCAATTACCTGGCTGGCCGCGGGCGTTCTTCCCCGTGTCCTAACGGAAATAAGCGGTGAAAGCACACTATCCGCGCGAATGCTTTTACTCGTCCTGCCCGAATAAAACATCGTCCCTGTGGCGGAATCCGAAGTCTCCTTTATCACGTTCTCGTAATCGTAGATATTATCTACCACATTGTTACCTTTTAACGTTACCGCTTTCCATGAAAGAGAAACCGCCTCGCGGGAAGTGTCTTCTGCGATCCGTTCGCGGAATGTCACTGAATGAACAGGAATAGAAAGGAAGATCGCAGAGAACGGGAGAACGCCAGATTTGGGTGATTTGCGTGAAATTCTGCCGAGCGCGCTAAGCGAAATTGTATGAACGCTTATAAAGCGATCTGCGGAATCTGCGGTGCAACTGAATTGAATTATTGATCAGAAGACCTCGCTCACAATTTTCGAGAGTTTTTCATATCGACAATCATCCGGTGTATTCTCTCCTCGGTCCAATATATTTTCGAGACGAATGATGTCGCGCGCGATCACAATTGCCATTCGCCAGCCATGGGCGGAATACTTGATGAACTTGTAATATGAACCGTAATCGCGGGCTTATAGACTTTCCTTTATCAAATATGCATTGGCGCTCGCGTGAGGGATTCGCTCGCGTGAAAGATCAGCCCGCCCGAGCATGCACGCGGGTGGATCTTGCTGCAAAAATATGACGCAACGAGAAAAAAGAAGTGGGAGAAGAACATGTTTCTCGATTCTGCGAGGGAATTCTCGTTGAATATTTCACATGAGACTCGGCTCCTGGGAAATTAATAGTTGCTCGCATTGTCCTCGCGTTTCATCACATGTTTCGATTCCTCGTTTCCTTTTTATCGTTTATATTTTATTCATCGCGATCGCTATACGCGCCAACTCATGGAATTTGCATATTAGCGAGGAACTTTTTGTATTATATCTAATAACATGCTTTATATATTATATAATACAAGACATATATATATATATAATGCTTCCTCTATCTATGTTAATTACAGGATACCTACGTCTTAGGGAATCTATAGTTCTGAAAGATTGATTAATTTGAAAATTAATTTGAAAAAATGGGATATAATATCCACAGATTTAACAATTACGACTATATATATATATATATATATATATATATATATAATGAAACAATAATTAAACAAGAATCAATTATAATAATGATTATGTGTATTATATCGTCTCTTCGATCTTTTAGCGTTCTTCTTTGCTTCTTTGATCTTTTCTTTGATTTTTAAGTTGTGTTACGATTTATCATGTGTGTTCTTATCTCAATCTAATTAGTTATAATGGATTATTTGTTTATGAGAAGTTGATAAACTGAAATTGATATTTTATGCCTAATGCACAATACGATATCATTCGTTCTTAATATAGTTGACTTCAACGTACGCTATTTTGCATGAAATCCATGGATTCATGGACGCGCATAAAGTTTAAGCAATACTGTAAAATCAATATGCAGTTATAATTTTAATACTGATGCTCTAAAAATATTTCGCATTTTTTGAAGTATATCTAATATTAAATAACACGTTACATTTCTTTTGGGAACACTCTTGGATATCTCATATTGGAAAAAGGAAAGTATAAATTTAATTACCTTTTTGTATAACTTGTTCATGTTTAACTTTATTAGAACCTATCTTCAATTCTTGAAAATATATTCTGTTTCTCTTAAGACTATCGTAGCCTCGATAAATGATCATTATCGAGAGCACGATACTCTTCATCTTATTAAGTCGCCTATTTTTCGTTCAATTAGATCTCATTGTGTACAAGCACGACATATAAGCTACCGATCTCTTCAGGATCTAAAATCAACATAAGAAACAAGTTCTGTATTCTTCGAAATAAATCATTTCGGAGTATTATTTAGGATCAATATGATATTCTTTAACGAGAACTAGTAATTCATGAAACAAAATAAGACGCGAATTGTAAGATATACACAAAAGATAAATATAAAAGCAGAATTAAAATTAACGCGAAAAAAGGGGCAATTATTAAGGCAATTGCAAAGATCTATGATTTCATACCTCGCTGAAAAGTTCTCGGTTAAAAGAACAAAACCGACCCGCAGTAATGTACAACGGCGATCGAGCTCGGCACATGATGATGATGAGCGATCTGGCTTCGTACGCCGACATGTTGTACCAACTGCAGTCGTACGCCGCATACGCTATTTGCGTGCTCTGCAATACGCAATATAAACGATCAAGGAAATATATAGACGAAAGAAAATTCCAAAGGGAATAGATTGCATCCAACTGAGTGAAGCAAACGCGAGAGCGCGCTTGAAAACTTTGCACGAATCAGAAACGACAAGCGCTCGTCAAATTATTAATTCACGATCATCAGTCTAGAAGAACAATATTTTTTATATTTTTCATAGCAAGAAACGTTGTGCGTATGTGTGCGAAAAAGAGAGAAATATAGAGAATGCGTTTCTTACTTGACGCATTCGCTCGTTAACACCCGAGGCATCAGAATTGCATCGGAATTTTCTTAATACGAAAGCGTGTTATCGCAATTAATAAGCGACATTATTCTGCGGAGGATTGTCGTTAACGAAGTAATTTCGCTTTCTTCATGTTTGGAGAGTGCCGGTGAGCTTTAATTTCTCATTTAGGATTTAATGTGTCACGCAGCACGCTTTCACGGATATAATTCTTGAATTTGTGCGGCGAGAAATGTTTAAAAGAAAATACGATTGATATATTATACCTCGCGACTAAATCTTCTTTCTCTTGTATACTTCCTCCATACGCGATAATCGACTGATGATTATACGCGTGCATGTAAAAACGAGATCTGGACTATTTTGAAGTGAAACGTATCAGGATTTGCATATCGCTTTGCGAAAGCAGTTGCTAGAATCGAATTGTCGAGGAGTTGTCAACAACGATCACCGATCACCGATTTACCTCGATAAGGAGTCTCTCGCCGATGTAACAGTACAGATATAACTGTAGCAGGACGTAGATGACGTAGATCACCAGAAAGATGAACTGAAAAACAAAGACTTCGTTCTTCTCGCTAAACACCGACTGTAAAACAATACGAAGAATCAAGACGACAGTCAATTTCATTTTCCGTTCTTTTTCTTTTGATCTGGCTCTACCTTGCATCCTCACAGCTCACCATAAATGCCTGCAAACACTGGCAACAGATTTGCGCAGAGCATCCCAGCATCTGCATCAGTAGCATTATGTTGAAGGACTCTTCGATCATTTCCGAGAACCTTGACGAAGATGCAAACAATGAAAAGACACGAATATTAAAGAGATTTAAAAAGAATAATGAAAATTCGGGAAATTCGGGAATTTTTACTCAAAGATTAAGATAATTAGAAATCTGTTACCAGCGATTATTATTAGCGACGATCTTCAATGATCATCTTCGCTCACGAAAGGAAAGAAAAACGAGAAACTTATTCGACGTGTCTTGCGTATTTTCCCAAAGCAATTAGCGACGTTATCGCATTGGTACCAAGATACCAAGAGCTGATTGCTTACCTATTGAGATACTCGTGCCTGCTTACAATCTTGCCCAATCTCATCCGGAATTTCTCGCGTTTACCAGCGCACAATTCCGTGAGTTCACGGCGTAAATTCGAGAGCTGGCCGCACGCATGAAGGACCAAGGTGGCGATGAAAGTGTCCACCGCTGCGTACATCATCGCCGCATACGCGGTCGCGATGACCTGTGCGATGAACGTAAGCTCGTACGAAGGGCTGACGGTCGTGTTATAAGGGAAGTAGGCACGGAAGAGCATCTGACGATCGATTTTCCGGCTCACGAAATATCGTAGCGCGATATAGACTATCACCACGACCTGGCACATCAGCGTGCTGCGTATGGATAAATTTCTCGTGATCTTTGCCACGTCCAACATTGTTCTGCGCTTCCGCTTGTCAATTATCAGCTTCCAATCCTTCGACATGCCCGTCACTAGTATTTTGAGGGCTGTCATGAAACATCGAACCTTTTAAGCGACGATTGCGTGGCTCGCAAAGCCGATCTAGTTTCGCCTTGTTCTCAATTGTCTCGGTTGCCCTTGAGCCTTAACTTTGATTGTTAATCTTTCGATTAACGATTAGGTAACAATTTTTTGAGGATTGATTTCAAAATAATTCGAGGTGATTTTGTGTAATCTGAGGACAGACGAGATCGGCTTTGGTTAGAAATACGTATGCGAAATGTGCTTTAATAAGTTTAACCAGCCAAATAAGTCAAACCATAAACCAAATTGCGAAATACATAGAAACACAGAGGGATGAATGTCATAAAGATGGTGATTACATATAAAAAAATATCTATTGCAATCTATGTAAATGAGATATCTTAAAATAGCTAAACTCTAAATCGCAGAACACCAACAGATCAATTAAGCTTGTCAGGAGCCGATTGCAGAGAAAGAAGCATATGAAAGATTAACACAATCAATGATCTTGTAAAGATTAATATATTTACATCCACCATTGAGCCAAAACACAATGCTCTTCAACATGGAAATCGTAATCGTTATGTTTCCCATGGACAAGTTTTCTATTATCAAGTCAAAGTCACCCCAGATGAATAGTAGATTGGTCGACTGTGGCGCGCATACGAAACAGAACATCATCAGAATAGGGATCATCGCTTTATAGCTCGAGATCTGAGCGAAATTCCGTTCCTCCGGCCAGATTCCCATGAACGTCATAGTATAACGATTCCATCCGTAGGCGTACTCCAAGTCTGCCTCTTTTAATACGAAGACAAAAACGTGAGCGAATGAAATTTGAATTCGCGAGCGACGTTTCATTTGCTTCCACATAAAACACTTTTCCAATCATATTCTATAATCGGAGCAGAAAGGAAAAAAGTTATGAGAATCAGTAGCGGATTAATATGCATTAAAAATACGTTGTAACAAGTTAAGGAAAATGGAATATAAAATAAAAAAAAGGAAAGAAGTAAAAGCGAGAGTAGAAAATAATATAGGTAACGATTTTCTTTGGGCGGAGGCGATGAGGCGAATCTCTAAAAATGTAAAACATAATCACTCTTGCGACAATCGCGATTTACGATTTTATACGATTTAAGCATCCAATTTCTTCGCAGCGAGTATATTAAATATGAAAATTTTTTTAATTCAGACAGACCTCGGTCATCCATTGAGGCTTTCGCGGCAACGATCTTAAACTAACTGGAAGCCATGCAATGCAAAGTGCATGTAAGCACTCGACGACGCATGCTCTTCGGAATGTACATACTTTGCGCGAGGGCAACATATTTCTCGCGCGCGTATATATAATTCAACATTGTATACATTCATTAATACACTTAACGATTCTCAATCACGATTTTTTAATACTTTTTATATACAAAATAATATCTTACATGGACTTACATAAGCATACGAATCGAAGATACGCGGCTTTACGTCGCGACGCTGATGTCTTTCTTCGAAGATTTAATTCCCACGGAGGAAAAATTAAATGCGAGAAATATAATAATGTTGATAAATAAAATGTAATATATGCATTTTGTGATGTCGCAAATATATTTTTGCAAATGGAATATTTATTATGCATGCATTTAATCGTAAGAACATGAAGAAAAAGAGAAAGAGAGTGGTTACTGGTCGCGATACCTACGTAAGGTATCATATATAGGTATCATATATAGTGCTGGAATTGGATAGCTCAGTCGGTCATTATAAAGGAAATGATGTGGATTTATTAAATGTCGTAATTCAATATTTCCTCCATTTGTCTACAGCAATACATGAACATAATCATGGATGCATGATAAGTACTACGTATAATAATGTAACTGGTCGTATATCGTTGATATTAACTATAGATTTATTTGCGATTAGCAATGCGCCATTGTCGCTCATTAAGCGCCTCGTTCATCGTTGAAATAATACATACCGTCCTTTGAAAATCTTGAAAAGAAAATCAATTAACTTTTTTATTGAAAATAATTACACAAGGAAAGGATTTAGTAAAGTTCAGCGCAGTCGGTGTATTATTATAAAACTTTAAATTTATTCATTTATATTTATCGAAGCAAAACTTTGCTAGACAAAACTCATGGCTCTAAATAACTTCAAAGAGAAGGAACTGAATCTTTTCGCTAAACATTATCCGAAATGATATATTTATTCGTGTTGATACGATTAAATATAAAGCTTTTCCCGAGGATAACTTCGAAGGTGCCATCAGTAATAATGTGCCGACTGCAGCTTCATGTTCCGTGCGAAGTATTAAAAATTAATTACATTGTATAACAACAATATCCAATAATGAAATTTGATCTAAAAGTGAAACAAGAAAGATAGATTTACAATGCAAACGATAATATTACGTATAAATTCGTAGTGACGATAAAAAAACTTTTGCCAAGAAATTTCACGTCGAATTAAACGAAAAATCTGAGATAAAGTTAATTTGCGAACAGAATTCGCGTGCTCATCTTAATCAGAAGCTGCTCACCAGTATAACAGTAAATGAAAGTACGCAATTATACATTATGAATAGAAAAAGCATTAGAGCAATAATTGCTCGTCTAAAATAAAGCTTCGTCTTGCCTCGATTAATCGATTTTAATTAGAACTGTAATATTTGTTTGAATGAAAATTCAAATAAACTAGTACTTGAGACCTATAATAATTTAATTATGATTATAATAATTACATTAAAAACGGAATAAGGAATTTATTAGATGTTCAATGAGCATTCTTTAGATCGATTAATAATCCAGAATAACAATCTTGTTGAATTCACAGTAATTACATGGCAACCGATCAAACGTCGCCGTGGAAATCATCATTCATTCAAACAGAATTAAATTGAATCTCAACGAGAATGATGATATACTATGAAACAGAAAGCCTCGCAATGCGCTCTCGCGTGTAATCGTGTCTAAAAGCATCATTAAATTTATTTCACTCCATTCGCGCATTTCATAAATGCCACCGAATCCGAAGCTCAAGATGAAACGATCTCAATGTGTTCTCAAAAGAAAAAACTTATTTCAAATTCCTCTTGCAGTTGTCGGTAATTTAATCAATAAATGAATTTACTCTATCAATAACATCATTAATAATATCAATAATCATTAAAGCAATGATCGAGAGAGGATCAAGAAATGATAGAGAAATAAAATTGCAAATTTTTATCAACTTTTTAATCATCTAATTTTTACAGATTTTCTCCATCAAGATCCGGCAGATTAATTTTATGGAGAGAGATTAACCTTTATTTATTTAATTGAAAGATTCAAAACATCTTGGATAACAAACAGCGACGAATATCATAGAAAATATCGCTATTTCGACTAGTAAATCCAGAATGGTAAAACTTTTTTTGGATGGCTCCGCTATTCCGACTGACGATTTTCTTCGAAGTCGCTTCGAAGGGTTTGCTCATCAAGCGTGTTAATAATGCGCAATGATGCATAACATAAGTCATCGCAAAGGCAAGAAAAATCACTTGCGTGAAAAACTTTAATTTGCTGAAATTGACAGAATAATCTACAGATCTTGTGGGCCAGGATATGATTGCACGTACCTTAAGGAATCTAAAAAGCGTAAATCGTAGAAACGGTCGCTGTGCCATTTCTATTCGTGCTCATTATTCGACGACTGATAACGCGCGTGGAAGAAAATTGTCAGTTTAACATTGCATAGCGGTAACAGCGTGACGATTGAATATAATCGACGGATCGTTGACGAACGGTTATTACGTTCGATAGGTTACGGTGAGCAACACTGAGAAGTTCACACTGACAAGTAAGTTAAGGCTCTAATTAGGCATATGGGATCATTAGTGGCGTCCTCAGGCCATATTCCACCAATCTTGTCTCAGAATGCCCCAAATCGCCAAATGCAGCACACGGTAACAGAGGTTCTCGAAACTACAGATACCGTTATACTATGGCCAAACTTGATGTTTCTAATCATAATGGACCATACGTGAGCATTGCTGGCCATAATATTCCAGAATTGAGCCATATTAGTGTATGTTTGACAATCTTCGTCAAAGTGTGTCACTCAGTTTCAAATCTGTG
>JAHMML010000027.1:1981760-2032468 GCA_020341155.1 Eciton burchellii | reverse complement strand
TCGTCGTCGTCGTCGTCGTCGTCGTCGTCGTCGTCGTCGTCGTCGTCATCCAAGCGGTTAACATCAAACTTCTCGCGCTCGTAGATCGCGCTCTACTTTTTGCTTATAAATAAACGGCGCGAGAAGAGAAGACGCATCTACGCGCGCGCGTGGGTGACGTTCAGCCAAATGCGAACGACCACGTCGTTGATGCGTCTCCTACACGTTGAGGAAACGCGGAGCAAGGATAAAGACGGAGTAAAGGCGAAGATGCGGAGGAAACGTTCGACGTATTCCGCGCTACGTGTATACGAGACAGAAAGAATAGAAATGCGTGATTCGTATGAAAATTATATTGCCACTTTGTATATGCATATACATGTATATGCATGTATCTCTGTGTACGTGTGTGTATATGTGTATATTTATATATTACAGTTCAAGCGTTCGAACGCAATTGTCATCAAGTGCGTAACTCGAAGAACCAGAAGCAGTATTCGGTCTACATTATCCAGTTCGAAGCATTATCGGTGCGTAGCGATAATATATTATCACACTCGCTCTCTCGGTCGCCGATTCCATGCATCAGCGGAGGGAAACCCGCGTGTCGCGATCGGTACGATCGGACGATAGTATGAGACGAATCCTGTCGTCCCGTCGTTGATCGCGCAAAATCGGCAGAGCGATACCCCATGTGCCTCGCGATAGATCGCGTGGCATGTTGTCGCTTACGCACCGGTGCGAGTCTCGAGGGACGGGTTCTCCGTCGCGTTCGCCATCTCGGATCCATCTCTGGTGACCGAGTCGCGCGCACGACCGCGTTCTCGAGTACGCGATCACTGCGAAGACGCAGTTTAATGAGGTCTCAGTGTAACGATTTTATTGTTGCAATTGTAATTACAGTAGTCGTAATCGTAATCGTGGTTGTGAGATGGTAACAGGGGCGTCGTCGTGTCGGGGACCGGGCAGGGAAGATGCCGGGGTCAGGCGAGCTCGTTGCTGTCCGGGAAATGATCGCGGGCATCCAGACAGGCGGCGAGGTCGAGTACCAGATGATGCAGAGTGGGATGCTCGAGGACGTCCTCGTTCGGCAAGGGCGGATGGCAACGCGGTCTTTGCTGGTAGCCCCGAAACGAGCGGTGCAGGTTCAGCACCACGTCGCAGAATACGTAGCGCACCAGCAGCAGCCGCAGGAAGTCGTCACCGAAGAACTGCAGCACACTGGTTTCTGCAAGATCGTAAAATCGCGTGATCATCGAGCGATAATCGGGAAACGAAGATGGGGTTCGATCCGTCGAATGTCGAGCGTCCTTCGTGACGTCGAAGAGCGAATGGGACAGCGCGCATTTTCCGCCCCTCCAAGTTGATTTTTCATTAGCGAGACTTTGAGGGAAACCATTCCGTGATTTCAAGTTCGTTATTATGGGTTCTTCTTCGGGTAATAGCGAAATAGGGAGGGGAAAGCGAAGTTACATCGTTATTTATTCGTGAATAAAGTTGCGCGATCTTCGCTCAATTTGTTTGAACATTCTAATTCTCTAATATTTAACTTAGCCAAGCTCCTTCCAGAATCTGTGAATCGCGATAAAATATTGCGCCGATACTTTGAATGGAACCACGCGATCATTCAGGATGGTTCACGTAAAGTCCTTGTTTCGGCGAAGACAATAAGATACTCTCTTGGATCAGCTTAGTAAAGAGACATGCAGAAATCGAGAGCGTGAGTTCGCCAATAAATTCGTTTGGATCTGGGCCAAATGCTTTTATTGCTGTAACGCGATCGTAAATCGTATTCAGCAAATCCAGGCTGTGCTGCTGCATTAAGTAACACGCTCTCGTTTCGCCGATAAAATCTTAATATTGCTTGCCCTTCTCTTATCGCTGCGTTGTAACCTTCAAACGACATGCGACAACGTGTATCAGTCAAGTAAAATTTTTCGATAGTCGAAAACGCGTTTTTCAAAATATATGATCGATCTCCTTTCTACTCCTTACAACAAAATATTCCATGCAAGTATTTTAAAAATTATATCTTAAATTTAAGATATCCAAACATTAAAATTCAACGATCAATGTCCGCAACAATACCGCAATGAAACAGCATGATTAGTTAAGCGAATAACTTAAGGGAATAACTGCATGTGATCTTAATTATTGATCGTTAACAGTCAACGTTGTTAATTCTCGATCAAAGAGAAACCAATTATCGGCGCGCAAACTTTAAAACTGAAAAGCTAACTCGAGACAATCCTCCAGAATTCATCGTTCTCCACCGATCTCGCTTACTCGTTTCGACAAAAAATCGGATTCTTACCGCATCGGGAGCGCGTTACGAGCTGACTGGCCTCGTTAAGAAATCGCTCGATGTAACGTTGGCAGCGCTCCCAATGTTGCACGGGCAGGCTCCCGACGTTGCAAATAAGGCAAAAGGCGGCGAGGGGGGCGTGGAGAAACAGGGTGAACAAGCTACCACCGTGTCGTAGGTCACGCAGGGTCGACGGCACGTCCTGCGGTGACATGAGCACCATGAGCGGCTGGCCGAAATAGCGCGGTATTTGCTGGAACACGAAGCTGTTGTCCGAGTCGACGACGACGAAGAGCGGCTTCCTGGTGAACGGATACAGATCGCCCGGGTACAAACAGTGCGGCTCCTTGCCACCGGCCGGCCTCTTCCCGTGTTCCGGATCCCGCTTGCTGCACGTTGACACGCCACCCAGGTCGTACCCCACTGCAAGATCGCAAGATTTTATCAACATCGTGCAATTCTGCGCTTGCCGATCCGTCGAACGGATGTCAGGCAACGTTGAGGAAACCGTCGAGTTTCGAGCAACCTCGCGAAACGCGAAATACGTTTTTTGAGGTCCGCATTGCGATCTGTCGCGATAATAATCTTTTCTTTGGCGAAGATTGTTCTTTCTTCTTACAAATCATTTCTCTGGATCTTTGATATCGAATGCTCGACTCTTCAAAGAAACATTACGTATCTCATATATTTTTGCGTTTTTGTTGGTAATTTGAGATTCGATTGTTTTTGATAAATGTTTGATAAAAATTATGTACACATGATTTATATTTAAGTTAATTTATTATTTATTTTCTCCTGCTTTTAATGTAGATAGTGATTTCACGAAACCGATAGCTTTCCCCAATGTTGCTTGTCGCATAAATATTTCAATTCCATGCCCAGGCAAGTGTATTAAGACGCGTTTTCTTAAGCAGTCACTAAGATGCAAGACTTGAGGAATGCATTTCGCGTTATTTATTCTACCAATTATTGCGATCGATAGCATTAGTAGTTTCTAATACATTGATATCGATTGCGAAGCTAAATTCGAATCTTCATTACGAGACAACCTTGACAGTAGAATCGCTACTCTATTTTTCTCCAGCGGCAATGTTCGAAGAGAACCGATAGGTCCGAGTTGCAACATATATCTCTAAAGTAAATCACGATCAATCGGAGTTGCACGTGCGAATAAATAATTCCAAAGCTCTTTGATAATCACTTTTTGGCTACACGAGCCGCATGAGCATGAATGATGAATGATACAAGACTCAATCGAGTTCAAGCATTTCCAACTTGGGCGAAGCTCCTCTCAGGAATGATTGCTTCGTAAATTTGCGAAAACCGAGCTGAAATTTGTGAAAAAAATATCTAGGACACCTGCCGGTCGATTTGGGCCACTCTGCATGGCTCGCTCAGCATAAAGAGACGTTCCGCCAAAGAGAACGCTCGCGTACACGTGCGCGAGCACGTGGCTACGCGGCGCAACTACGCGCGGATTATCGGACGCGACGCGTTCCGATCGGGGGAATACGGGAAATCCCGATCGTCGTGCTACCTCGACGATGACATCGTTGGTTAAAGTACCGCCGAGAATCGCCGAATCTAAGCGAAACTGACCGAAAGGAACGACACACGCCTTCGGCTTCGCCGAGCGGGTGATTCGCTTTAACTCCGCATGGCTGTGCAGCCGGCCGCATGGTGTTCATCAGTGACGACGGTCGCTTTTTCGGTCGCCGTTTGTGCTGGCACGGTCGACTGGAATAGAGCGATTCGGGAACGAGCGCGGGATCGCCGAATTGGCGTGAAACGCGCTGCCCGATATTTGCGATTGATAGCGCTCAAACGCGACACCGGTGTCGCGCATTCGCGTGACGCCAAAATCCAGATACGCGCGATCAATGAGATCTAGCTCGCAAGCGTGACGTTGATGGCAAATCGCTCGACACGTGAATATTATAAAAATCAGAGAGTGTCTTCTACCGCGCAATCGAAATCGAAATAATATCAATATTTGCGTCGTATCCCGCTCGCTTGATCGCCCGTCTACTTGTCTATCATGAATGAAATGATCTCAAGTCCAATCGCAAAAGATGTACGTATATGTTTCTTTACCTAGATAGATCGCTAAAATAAATTCTGGCCTGATCATCTGGAATTCACGAGAGACTTCCCTATTGAAAATCGATTTCTAGCGAAGCTTCTATCGAAAATATAACAAAAATGTAACGTTTAACGTCTACAAAGCAGGCAAACGAAAGGTTACCGATGTGAGACCCGATTGAACACTCACTTTCTTCGGGGTGCTTGATGGTGGAGAAACAGCCGTCCGCCGACAGGTACAGCAATAACGCGCCGTTGGCTGGCAGCTCCTTGAAGCCACTCGCGAGGAACACTTGCACCTGACTGTAGGTCGGTTTGTACAGCAGGTACTTGTGCGGATTGTCGCGTCTCGGTGCGCCGTTCTCAGGCCCGGGATAGGGTCCAGGTCGGAAGGGCATGCGGCCAGCCGGCGAGGCGTCGTGCAGGTGATTCGGGTCGTCCCTGGGCTCCCGCTCGAGCGTCTGCAGCATTCTGAACATGTCCATCGACAATTCACTGAACTTCACCTGGTCAGTGCAATTGCCGACGATTAGGATCTCTTGCAGAGATAGGCACATGGGTGGCGATCGTTCGACGGGCGGGCAGGTCTGCGGGCCGAGCCTGTGGGTCAGCACGATCGGGTTCGAGTCGGAGTGCAGGACCCCGACCGCGGACTCGGCCTTGACGAATGCTTTGATCTCGTCCAGGACGAGGTTCCACTCAAGCTGATCCTCCGGCTCGTACGTGCTGGTGTAGTCGGCTATCTGGGCGTCGAGCTCCTGCACGAGCTCCCGCACGAGTTTCATGCGGTTCAGCAGCAGGCAGACGACGATGAAGCGGGCGTAATACCTGAGCTTCTTCACCATCAGATCGCTCCTGTCCTCCTTGGCAGCGCGGCTATAGTAAGCGCGACCGCGTATCGCCGCATAGAACGAATAGGCCTCGTGCAGATAGCTCGTTTCGCTGGTACGCAGGTAGTAGTGGTAGTAGAGCTGGCCGATTTTGCTGGCGATCTCGCCGATCTGCCACCTCTTGAGGCCGTACTTCGTGTCCAGGATCGTCCTGAAACGGACGACAGGGATCGTACACATGTGAACGCGCACGTGTTTACGCATGCATACATGTAACATTCTAATAGCTGAATTAACTTCCGCGAATGCTTTCATGCGATCGATTGCATCGAAAGCAGTTTAAAAGACTCGGGAAGAATTCTATAGTTTCCATAAAATCAATGCTCTCGTCAGGAATAAAATTTCGATTTTCTAATAAAAATTAGTTTGCAAGACGAAATCATATGGAAGAATATGTAACTAGATGCAATGTGCTCTCGATTACTTTCACTCTGGACTCATTCGAATATTTTTAAGAAGAGCAACGACGAGAGCAAATATAATGTGAATAAGGGAAAATTCAAAGATGCAGAAAATGCGAATGGCAGGAAATGTAGAGATAGAGAAATAGAGAAAAGATGGCATTCTTTCCGTCAATACGTCCCGATAGATGTACGCGTAATAAATTGCATAAATTATCAATTAAAACATCGAGAATATTAAGAAGATGATACGAAGCTTGTTCGATTATTCCGATTTGGATTCGCGAGGCTGGCAAGCAAAACATAAGAATCGGTCACGTGGGGGTCTGCCGCATGGATCCGTATTTCATCATTCTTGTCAGATTGTCGGCGACATGGCGAACATTCGTGTGCTAAAGCTCTCGTATTCCTTCATATCCAACAAGAATGTCGCATGATACTCTCCATAATCTCGATAATAATAAAAAAAGATTTTGCACCGTACTTGATGGAGTTATCGCTAAATATCGAACGTTCGTTTCTCATCATTGCAAAGCTCAATGAAAGGAGATCGCGAAGAAACATGGAGGCCATCGGAGAGATCGACAGAAATCGCTGAATCATACACGCACACATGCGTCCGCGAAACCTAATTTACACGATCCTCTTCGGTATCCATGATTCTGCGGAATCCCTCTTTCGTAACGGTGCTTTCTTATTAGCGTGCCCTTCCGGAACATCAGCTCCTTAAGGTAAAGTAAATTGTCGATGCGGAAAATCACTAGCACTAGTATACCCCAAGACAGGAAGAGAGAATGCATCCCTATCCCCTTCTCTCTCCCTCTTTCGCATGTACACGCAGGCATACGCACACAGACACGCGCGCGTGTATGTACAGCTCCGTACAGGTACACTCTCCTGCCAGCCTTGTCTCTCTCTCTCTCTCTCTCTCTCTCTCTCTCTCTCTCTCTCTCTCTCTCTCTCTCTCTCTCTCTCTCTCTCTCTTTCTCTCTTTCTCTCTCAGCCTGTCTATCTCTATCACTCACCTGTGCTGCTGTTGGAACTTCCAGAGCTTCGTGTAGACGTCGAAGGTCCGCCCGAAGTAACCCTGCCACTGCTTGTGCCCGTATTGCGGCAGGTCGCGCAGCCCATTGAACAACTGCTTGCTCTTCTCGAGCAGGTGACAGAACTCGAGGACGACTTTGCGCTCGTGGTCGTCCATGCTAGCCATCATGACCATCTTTTCGGCGAGTCGGGACCGCGGCCGGACGCTGGCTGGACGCCCTTCTCAACGACACGGTCGCGGCGGGCCCGCGTGATGGCGCCTACCGATTCCGCCACCCTTTTGCACGGCGCCTACGACGACGGCGACCGCGACGTCCAATCAATACTCTTACCCACCCCGCATCAGGGGGCGCAGTGTGCGCCACCATCGCCGCTGCTGCCGATGCCAGGCGTCACGGCGTCGACACCAGCCGCAGCAACGACCTTCGGGGACATCTGTGCGAAGGGTGGCGAGACTTTGGAGTCTCCCTCGCGAATCAATATTCCTGCTCTTCAGGGTAAGCCTGAAAGTGGGATAAAGGCGTTTGTTACTCGAGAATGCAGTGTTTCGTAATATTAAACTATATTACAGAGCGTTACGGAGATGTTGTATGATGAATACATGTATTATGTAACGTATATATTTGCATGCTCTTATTATTGTATGTTGGCAAGGTCTGATAGAGTATGACCGTACATAAACTGACATTGAAGCTCCAACTATCTGACCGATAGACCAACTATAATTGAAATCAATAAATTTCTACCCCTCGGTAACGTCGCGGGTAACAGTTTGGGGTTGGTTACCCTCGTCGGTCCTCGGTCGGTTTTATCCTTGCTCAGTTACATTAGGCCTCTACTGATGTATTACCAGCGTGTCACCAGCGTACTTTATCGAAATACAAGCGGTAAGAATTGCAATCGATAGAAAAAAGGTCTGCGCGAAACTGGCTGATGAAGATTGCACGAGTATAACTTTAGATTCTCAGAAGTATTAAGTATTAATGCAAAGCTGCCCTTGCCTCTTTTCCGAGATAATTGTCGTAAATCCGGAAGATCGTGTCAATTATTTCTCATCTCCCGCTAAATAAATCTCTCGAAGCAATCTTTTGAAGCAGGTGTAAGATATATAAGAAACGCCCAAATGCTTGATTTAATTATCCTATCACGTTTCATTCATAAGCTTACCCTGTCGCGCAATGTGATTCATCAAAATCCCAAGCTCGCAAAAACCTGCGACTTTGTCAAACTACCCTCGGATGCTTTATTCCTCGCGCGGATCTGCTTGCTTGCTCGCAGATACCTCGCTTAACTTTCTACACTCGTCCGTCATCCTAACGAGGTCTGTCCGTTATTCTTTCGCCGTAATTAAAATTTCCAGGCGAGAAGAGGGTAACGCCATGCTGGCGAACACGGCGGCTGGAGACCGGGGGTGGCCGCCAACACTTTCGTCGCCGCGGCTCGTTACGACGGCAGCAGGGACGGTGGGAGTTTTACCGCCCTGCTAGTCGACTACCGCCGCCGTCGGTGGAGATTAATTAACTAGATAACGGTCGGCGGCTGGGAAAGAGGGCGAGGAGAGCGGATAAAAAAACGTCAGAGAGAGAGAGAGAGAGAGAGAGAGAAAGAGGATAAGGGAAGAACGCGGAGCGAGAGGATGGCGATCGAGAGGAATGTGCCGAGGAGGCAGGACGGACAAGGGGCGGAAGATATCGTGGCTAAAGTATGGACAGGAGGTGCAGACAAACGCCGCACGAATCAGCGGGGTGATCATGAAAGTCGCCACTGACGGATCACGGGAGCACGGGGGTGACGGCGGTAGGTGGCGGCCACGGGGTTGCTTTCGGCAGAGGCCGGACGGTGTAGAAGCCGGAGTATATCGACTGTGTCGCCTCATCTACAAGTCAATCAGGCTCGCGTGCCGGTGGCTCGTGAGACCGACTGGTACACGTAAGTAAGCAGCCAGGCCTGATGGCCACCTACACGCATCCCCTGCCCGCCTGCCTATCCGCACCCGGCTGTGTGGTAACCCGCGCTAATACGAGGCGCTGCCAACAACGGCGGGCACCTTCGGCCACCGTTGTCGGGTATGCAAGTATAATGCGCTGGCGCATATATAAATGCTTATGGTAATCCGCGCACGCTCGGCTTGTTTCGATGCTGGCCGGATGTCTGCCAGATAGAGCTCCGTATCGCCTATTGCTATCGGTACGCGTATAACGGCGTCCTCCCGCGCCTATGGAGAGGCTTCTATCAGAAAATTTGAGGCAAGGGAAAAGAATAAGAGTCGGGATATGTAGGACATTACAATCGAGATTATTATACGAAGCATATTTTTAATTAAATCAACCTCGAACATCGAGCGTCTCTCCTGTTTAGAGAGAATCAAGAGCGTCTTCAGACTTACATATCAGCATTAGCTGATTGCTCTAAATGTCGCAGATATTTTCCTTGATTGCTTCCTATTCTCCATTAGACCGTCCATTTTAAGGAGCAATCTTAACGGTGTCTCGCAATATTCCTTCAGAGTCGATGTCAACCGTGAATCATTGAAGAGCCGTGATTGACGGTTGACCACGTGGTTTCGTGAAATCATCGATCTATCTGGTATCGCGCTCAATCAAGCGCGGTGAGTCAGCCTCGCGATCAATGAGCTCGAATCACGGTCGAGCCGCTGCGATCGGCGCGTGTCGGCGCGGTTTGAACCATGAGTCGGCTCAAACGATCGCCGCCAGCTGGATGCGCGGCCTGCCTGGGTATAGACAAGTGATCACATCGCCTCGTTAACTGATATTAATAGCAGGGCGCGGTGAACCGGGCCTCCACCCGGCTCCTCCTCCGTCTCTGTCGCTCTCCCTCATCTGCCCGGCGCGTCGACGCGCGCCCGGCCGGCCCTTGCCCTAATTGCAACAAATTAAATCAGACGATATCGGCTCGATATCCCTTGGCACGAATTAACGCCCGTTACGTGCGCGATGCGCGCCGCGATTGCGCGTGCCCTTTCACCGCACGCGCGTCCGGCGCCTCTAATCGGACTTCCTCTTACGTGGAAATTCGCAATGGCACATGCAGCTTTCGGTCGCTTCGACAACCGACCAAAGTGGCCGATCGCCACTTAGCGACGTTAGCGAAGCTTCTAGCAGGCTTCTAGACGTCTAAATCCCTCGTGGAAGTCAATTCGCTCGTAGAGGTCTCTTTCGCTCGGAGGAAGAGAACGCTCTGGCTTCTTTCGATTTCTCCCTTTCTTTGCGTTACGCATCCGGAATACAGGAGAGAAGGGGAGACATCGACGCAGACATCGAATGATGATTTGAGATCCGCGAATTGTCGCAAGGAACCATCGATTCTGCTTCGTGTACATCAGCAATGTCCCCGGGAGGGATCTTTAATAAACGACGTCTTCAGGAGGAGGAACGAGATGTTTGTTGAAAAAGCGTTCTGGCACATCTGCAGCGTTTCTGGCGATTTATTTGCAGGAATACGCGAGAGGAAGATTAACGCGTCGCTACTTTATTCCGGCCGCTATCTGGTATACCGCCTCATCCCGCTGAAATACCGTGACCGAGTTCACGGATACGAGACGAAAGGGATTTTTAAGCATGCGAATAAATTCGCATTCTTTTTAATGTGTTGCTTTAACCTGTTGAATGCGTCGCCGTTCGTGACAAACAGTGATTACATTTACCTGTTCCCGCGTTAGATCCATTTTTTTTTCCTTCCTCTCTCCTCTTCTTTTTCTTCTTCTTTTTTTCTCCCCCTTTTCTTCTTTTTTTTTTGTCGCTTCGACGATCGCGTTTCGCGCATGATAAGCGTGCTAACTTCCTCGCGATTTGCGCGAGAGCCTCGTGATACTTTAAGGCTCACGTTATTTCTGTCTGTTCCCGGTATTTCTTTCCTCGTGCGAAGAAACGCGAACGATAACCCGGAATTGTCCTGAATATTTCTTACATCTTGGGGAATCACGAAGGGATGTTAACATGTCTAATAATTCATACCAAATCCTTCGCCGGCCTGGCGTTTCAACGCTTGATGCGGACGATATTCCCACGTGCGTATCTCAGTTCGCGGAAATGTCGTGAGAAATGTCTGATCGTAAAACGCGACGATCAGACGATTTCTTCGATCAAGCAACCACGAGTATGGCGACTCTCGTCACCATTTTTCTGGCTTTAAACTAATTTTGAAACCGCATCTCCCGCATCTCTCGGAAAGCAAGCACAAAGGCATCCAGCTGCTTGGGTTAAGGAAGGGAATGATAAAATGAGAAAAAAGCGCCCGCGCGCGCGCGAGAGAGAGAGAGAGAGAGAGAGAGAGAGAGAGAGAGAGAGAGAGAGAATACGGTAAAAGAACGATCGCGGAGACGACTTTTGATATTTCCTGCCCTTACCATTAGCCAAGCAGGGCTCGAGCGTGACGAAGGGTGAGGGGGAAGGAACGGAGCGCGGGGGTGTGCGCGGTGGATGCGAGGAAAGCCTCAGGAAGCTCTAACTCACGGGCAAAGGGGCAACCCACCCCGTTCGATCGTGCCGGCCTCTGCCATTAACATTAACCGAGCACATACAGGGTGTTTGCAATGGCATTATCGATCGGGCCGGGTGAAAAAAGACCAGCGAATCGAGCACTTTGTACGATACGTGCAGGAAACGCCTAGTTTACATTCACGAAAGCCGAGTAAACGCCGAGGCAGGCTCGTCCTCGCCGCTCGGCGCGCGCGATAAACGCCGTTGCTGAAGACATCGCCGCGGACGGGGTATGTTTCTGGCGGGGTGCGACTTTGCGTCGTGCCGTGTTTCGCGAGGGTGCGACCAGCCGCTTGGCCGTTCCTTCCTTCGCCATTCGGGATACGGGACGTGTCACGTGACTCGGATGCACCTGAGACGCTGACGAGAGAATCGTACAAATAAGCTGCCTCCTAATCTGTCTGCTAAGAACACGGGAGATCTTTCAAGCTATTTGCCTCCGGGTGTATCTAAATGACGCAACACTCGACGCACCGGCTCGAGCTAATTGCTGAGGTATTCTCCTGTCCTATTCTCGATCGAATTCTTGTCGGCAAAATTGCGGCAGATGATGATGAGACGAGATAAAACTTTCGTCCTAATTATTCCTCTGGAATATCGTAAATGCAGCGCTACGACGAGAGATGATAATTACAGATAGAGGTAAAAGAAAAATGTCGAGGAAAGCGTAATCGCGCGACGTTCGACGCTCTCGGCTCTTCCTACTTGAAAGTATTTCACGCGTGATTTCTGTACCGTGTGCTGTTTGCAAAGAACGAAGCCATCGGGGCCGGGCAGGACTTCTACATGACAATGCACTTCGGATCACGATCAGCCGGATCACAATGCATTGTGATGTTTCTCGCACGATTGACATCGCTCCCGCGTCCGACGATCGGAAACTTTACGCATGAACGAGGAGGTACGGCATTACTCATGGTGGTCATGGCCCGTGGAGGAAGCGGAACAACAGCGATGACCGTCGTTAGGAGTGTCTGAAGTTAAGCGAAGGTAGTTCGCGATGGGGATGCTCGAACGTTCCGTGCCCTTGGCGAATTCGCGAGCGACTGCTAAAATAAATTCAGTTCCACTTGGAATGCCAAAGCGGAGACAGGCGAGCCTCCATCTTGCCAAACGGCTTGTTCATTACTGCTTATGCGAATGCAGACGCGAAAGTCTAGAGGACAGCCCGCGCTCCTATCTTATCCTTCTTATCGCGTGCTTGTCAGAAATTCTTATCGTTCATGATATAAATTAGAAAGCTTCAATCGCTTCAATGAGTACTCCGCATCGTCTTGGAAACGTATCTGATCACGTGCGAAGTCTTGAGGGATCCAGCGGACAAGAACCGGACGTTGGCAGCGACAGAACGCATTTTCTTTCGGATCAAACGTTCTCGCTTAACTTCGTTATGTTAGGTTTATCGACGCCACGACGGATGGCACGTCGATTTTTCAAGCAGCGCGGAAATTTTGTCGCGCGCGCGTTTTACGCGGCGGATAACGAAACGGAATTCTATTAAATCAAGGCATTGATTTTGCCGCCCCCGCCGCCGCCGCCGCCGCTGCCGCCACCGCCGATGGCGCACGAGTTGGTTAACGAAGGCGGCGATAACGATACATTATTATCGCGATACGTATGAATATATGCCACCCCATGCCCGGGCTGCCCTTTGAAAATCGTATAGCGGGCACGTGTCCGGCCTGTCGCGCCCCCGTTGTTACTCCACCGCGTGGATCAGATAATTTTCAGTACGGGCAGATACGGGCCCGCTATTCGCGAACGGCGGCGTGATCTCGCGCGGAGATCACGCGATATATCGCTGATATATTAATCAAACAAATTGGACGCGTTTCCAAGCGTGTCATCGGGCGAGTGCGACGGCGAGTCTCTGAGCGCCGACGCGCATCGACCTTTCCGCTCTTTGTTCTTCTTTTTTTTCTCTCTCTCTCTCTCTCTCTCTCTCACTTGCGCCGTAGCGCGTATTGTTTATTAATAATTAGCTCCTCTCTTCCGCGCCCGTTCCAGTTTCGTGTAAACTTGCGGCATTGCCGCGCTGTCGTCGCTCCTGCTCGCGGCGAACCAGGATAGGGCTTGCTTTGCTTCGCAAACATCGAGTCGGGTCTATCACTTTCAGGTTTATCCTGTGCTTCAGATCGCTAATCAAGTTATGAGGACCGAGAGTTGGTCAGATTTGAAGATGCTCGGTTCCCTCTTTCGCACGTTCGCGATAACCGGAAAGAATCGAAAGCAGAAAATATATGTAGGATAAGTTGTGACGCCTGGTCGTCAGAACTAACTCTTCGTCTTTTCCGATGAAGAATTCGTGTCATTCCGATCTCGCGATTTGCGAGATGACCAAAGTCTCTCAGTAGGCTGAGCTTTAGTTAGTCTCCAAGTTACGCAGCCTAAGCCTCGATTACGTCGAGGCGATTTATTTCCATCCCCGTCAATCTCTGCCGTTTCCACCCCTTCGCCTGAAATAACTCGGCTCGCTGTTACGTCGAAAGCACATCCGTGTCGCTGACGGAAAATCGCTGACGGCACCCGATCGCGAGTATATATGTACGTAGGAACGTGTACTTTGTTATATTACCTTTCAACGCTTTCCGAGCGCGAGGAAGAGGCGCTCTCGCTACGGCTAACCTGCCAGCAGCCCGATGGCCGACACGATCGGCGATCCGCCGACGACGCACCACCGCGCGATCAGCGTCAATCCATTCTCGCTCGTCTCCGCGACCGCTTATCGCGCTTACGCCGGTATCCTTCGGCATCAATAATAATAAAAGGCACCGTGGGATATCGCGCGCGTCTCGCATGACGCTCCGCGGGTAGCCTTCCGCCGCGCCACCCCTAACCGCCCCCTCTGACGCGGGGCGGGGGTGAGACCGAAGGAGACAGAAGCAGAACGAGGGTGGAGAATGGAGACGGAGAGGGACCAGAGCGCGGAGAGGATCGAGAGAGAGAGATCGAGAGAGAGAGAGAGAGAGAGAGAGAGAGAGAGCAGCAGCCTGGTGGATGATCCCGCCTCTAAGGAGCCGCTCCGCGCCGGAGGGAGCCGGATCCGAGGGGGCTCGACGCGGGAATCCAACCAACCAACCAACCCCCCCTCCCTCCCCCGCGCGCGTCCTCTCTTCTCCCTCTACTCTCCTCCACCCTCTCACATCGTCACCCTCTCCTCGCTGCCGCTCGGCCGTGCGTCTCCCTCTCGCGCGCGAGTCCGCTCTTCTCCCCCCGCGCGGAGGACGTAGCCGGCGCAGGCTCCGATACAGCCAATCGTCGGACCGCGACTGATAACGACGCTGTCAAATGTGTACGTCCGTCGCACCGCGGTCGAGTCCGTCACGGTGGTCCACGCGCGAGTTCCGACCAACTCTCGGGATATCCCCGCGAACGAGCGAGCGAACTAGCGTGGGTGCGTGCGTGCGTGCGAGCGAGCGGAGGTGAAGCCAAGGTGATCCCGCATCCAAGCAGAAGTACCCGTCCACTCGCCGACAAAGGGTACGCGCGCGAGTATCGCCCGCACCCCCGCGCGCCATTTACCCACCCGCGATCGTCATCGCGCGTCGCCGATTCCGATCGACATCGGCCCATCGGAGTCCATCCGAATCCTTCCCCTGCATCCGGACAATCGCGACAATCCCTCAGTGAGGGATCCGGTCAGAGTGAGCGGGTGAAGGGGGCCGGAAGAGCGACGCGACGTGGCTGCTGACGCCTCCGAGGGATCTCTGCCTGCGAAAAATCGCTTGATTTCGAGTAACACGTAACACAGGAGCGGGAGAGGAGCTCGGGGACGGCGATCGGCATCGATCGGAGGGGACATCTCGATCGGATCGAGCTGGATCTGACAGTGCTGGCCAAGACACCACGTAGGACCCCGCGCTGACGGTGAGTGCGCGCGACGCCTCGCGTCGCGTCGCGAATCGCCCTTCGGCGCGATTTCGCACTCTTTTTTTCTTTCCCTTCCCTCCCTTTCGATCTGCAGATCGTACGCGGCGGGAGAGAGAACGCCGAACAGAGGAAACCGAGGATTGTCGGCCGCGCGATGGAACAATAACGATAACGGCGAAAGCGACCGCGATCGTTTCTCCTCGCGGTGCACGTACGCGCGGATTTATAGCGATCCGCGATCTTCCCGGGAAGCTTTCCCTGAAATTCGATAATTCCCCCGCGAATTCCGAGTGCGGCCGACTCATCTGTGCACGGCGTGCGTCTCTTTTGCGTCTCATTCAGCTGATAATTCTTGCATACTTGCTTCCGGGCGCACGAACGACAGCGATTAGAGGAGCCTGGACATCCTTTTGTTAATATTAATTCGTCGCTCACGGAGCAACCATCAGTCGTGGCAGAACTATTCGCTCGGTGCGTGTTTTGTTTCTCATCTTTCCAAACTACACGTTTGTCAAATGTTCGCGGGATATACAAGTACGCGATACGAGTCACCTTGTGTCCAGGAATACAAATACAATTCGGCGAATCTCGCATGAGATTCGATACCCATCGCGGAACGTTGGAAAACTCCAAACTTCTCGAGGATACATACGGATACATGCGAGAAACGCAACATTAATGTTGTAAGAAACGCTACAATAACGATCAGTCAACGGAGATTGATCGACATCGACTGAAAGTAGATCTAGAAAGTTCCGGGGATCAGTGTTTCCAGCCTTAAATTCGCCTTCCTTCGGAAATCCGCGGGTGCTCGTGCACGTATGTACACTCGATTCTGCTAATGATCAATCACCCACAAATAACGCGCAGTGCCGGACGCGCAAAGACCTCCAGGCGCGCTGGACCACGGAGGCTGCGAGATCGGGCAGTTGGATTTTGCGGGGAGACCAGAGAAAGGCCAAAAAAAAAACGTGGCCCTGTAACTCGTTTACGGAGTGCACACGCGCGTCTTGTCGCCACGCACGTTTTACGGGCTAAACGGCCGGCCGCACGCATTGACCGCGGCGGAATTATCGCGCGTGTCTGCCAACCGCTCGTCCCCCTCGCTCCCACTGCGTCATCTTTTCTATCAGCCTCGCTGTTAATTCCTTCCTTTCCCCTCTCTTTCTTCCTTTCTGTTTTCCTTTCCTAAAACAAAGTCTGACGAGGACTCGTCAGACGCGCGACTCGAACAAGATTCCCAGCTTTTTCGAAAAATGTTGGCAGAAAGCAACGGGGAATAACGATTACGCGAATCATCCTGCCAATACGCGGCGGACTTTCCTGATCCCCTAATCAGTGCTACGTTTTCTCCTTCTGCTCTCTTCCGATGTGCGCGTTACTCCTTCAAGGTTACGTTTGATTTATTAAGGAGATTCGATGGGAAACGTAGTGTCGCGACGCGGTCGTCGCTCGACATCGGGACGCGTTCTCTCTCTCTCTCTCTCTCTCTCTCTCTCTCTCTCTTGCGTGCGACCGCGCGTTCATGTCAAGTTTATTCGCGTCCGCGACGATGCGTTTAAACGATATGTGAGTGTGTGGACGCATATACATACGCATATATATATATATGCATATATATATGCATATATATATATATATATATATATATATATATGCATGTATAGATATATATAGATACATATATATGAGACAAGAGTTTAGACGAGGTAGGCAGAGGGGTTTCCGGCGAGCGTTAACAGAGTAACAGAGTGATGTAATGAGGCCCGGAAGCAGGCAATTTGCTGGCCGCGGCGGCCGCAGTTGCGCGAGACAACCTGCCCGGAGTACCTTCTTCTTGATATCGCGGTCCAGCATTCTCCGTATCGGAGTACCTGGGCGGAGTAACGAGCGGTTCGTTCGCTAGTCCGATCCGCGCGGAGCGTCGCGCCGCGCACGAAAGAGAGGAAACGGAACAGAAACGGAATTAAAAGGAAGAGAGGGAGAGAAAGAGAGACGCGCGCGTCACGAGAAGCGAGTGCGCGAGAAAAGAAAATCGGCGCGCGTCTAGGAGAAACGGTAATTATTTCGCGTGATGCACGAGCGCGGCGCAATGTTGCTGCCTTTTTGCCCCCGACGTGACGAGCGTGAATTAATAATCGCAATAATAACAATGGGAGCCGCACGATTGATGTAAGGTATGTTCCTCTGCCGTAGCTGTAACGCTGTAACGTAGATCGATCTCATTGAGAGGTTACGCTGCCGTTTGCGCGTAATCTCGTGCCGACTGCAATGTCAAAAATCGTCGGGAGAGAAACAGAGAGAGAGAGAGAGAGAGAGAGAGAGAGAGAGAGAGAGAGAGGCATGAGCGATATAGATGAGGTATTCTTCGAATCTAGCGCATCTGCGTATCTGCGTTTTATTGCGTCGAACCTTTCGTCCGAATCATCCCGCATCGGATACTGCACGGCGAGAATATTTCAGTCCCCACATCGTGATTCTTCGTGGTATAATAATTAAATCGCTGGCGATTATCAATTATTAAACGCGCATGGAGATATACGAGTACTTTCATTGGTTAATCGTTAATCGCGGAAGACTCGCGGGGATTAAGATCGATCGACCGATAAACGAATCCTCGATAGTGCGAGAGCGACGAATCGAATAGCATCGCGGTATCCTCGGATTGACCTCCGAATTTTCAAGCTGTCGGACAAGACAACCGGACTGCGCCGCTCGTAGTGCCGCGGAACATCATTGTGACAGTTTTGTGATTAGATTGACCTCAATACGCGCTGCACATCCGGACGCAGCCGTGCGCGAGAGTATTTTATCCCTAATCATCCCGATCGAATGTCAGTGCGATGAATGTCCGCGACAGCCGCGGCGACCCAAAACGATCGCCAGCGAGGCGACACTTTGCACCTCGCCATCCGAAACTCCTTGAGTTTCGGTCACTAGCGGATAATCCCGAGAGAAAAGATGTTGGGACCGTTTGGAAGATCGTGGAACGCGCGCTTCGTCGCGAGAGTCGTCGCGATGACCGAAGGTGAATAATAAAAAGGAGAGCTCTCTTGCCAACGGCTCGCTCCTCGGCAATTGAATCGTCCTGCCGCCGCACCGATCGACAATTCCCGTGTTACTGGAAGGACGAGCGTCCGCTATTTCGCACGTAAAAAATCCGTTACCCGTTACAATCCCCCGCGCGAGCCCCCAGCGTGGAGAACAGCGCGGTGAGAGCTTCACGTGTGCGAATCGCACGTGGGACCACGTCGCGCCGCACCGTTCCGCGGCTGGAATAATGATTTATGTAATACGGGCAGGGATAGCGGAAGCGGCTGATTTTCGAGATTAGGCGGAAGCGGACTCGCGATAAACGACAAGCTCCAACATCGCGACCGATGTCCCTTATCTTCGCGCGTCCCCGCGCGGAATTGCCGGAGGATACCGATCGGATGCCTCGCGGATGCCGCTCGCGATCTCGCGGCTGCGAGTTCGAGGCCACGTCGCCGATGAGTTGTGGACGACAGCCGATCCCGATGTGTTCTCCAGATTACGCGAGTTCGATTAAAGTCGCGCGCGCGCGCAGCTGATAACCGATAACGGCTAAGTGTCTGGTCTCGTGTCTCTTCGCTGGAACAATGCAAAAAGGCGATAAGGGTGTATCGTCGTATTTAATCTGCGAAATATACGTATAGGACTCCCGCAAACGTGCATGATCGATTCAAACGTACGGCAGTGTTCTGCTGTTGAACGCTCACTCGTAATTCCGTCTCGTAATTTCCTCTAAACGTATCGATTCCACGTATCGATTCATCGCACTTTGATACACGCCGGAATGCTTAATGGTGAAACGGATCGCGTTTGCTGAGCGAGATCTAAACCGATCTACGAGCGATCCATGCGACCTCACTTCTTGTGGACCGATGTTATGCGTCTCTTTCTCTCTCTCTCTCTTTCTCTCTCTCTCTGTCTCTCTGTCTTTCTCGCGTTTAAAATCATGAATAATAGCGCTAATGTAAGAGACACCTTCCTGATGCTGTTCAGCCTTGGTTGATTCATCCGGCTGCAGCCGAAGGTAATAAATATATATGCCAGAGCTATTACACCTGTTATTTCGACCCGTTAAGTTAACCCGAGATCAGCGCGTGAAAGATATCCTGATTCAACGGCAAAAACCTCGACTGACGTTCTCTTTATCTTATCCGCAACGTGAAAAGTGATCTCGAAACGCACTACGTTTTAATGATTCCACGATAAGAGATTGCTGATTAGAAGCGAGAGTTTCTTGAGTTTCGCGATTAACGCTGAGTGACGCGCGAAAGCAGCACTTTAAAATCGAAATTTCGACACAGCCGCCAACTTGAAAGCCAAAGCCAGAGACACGATCGAGCGTGCAATGATCTGACGACGATGATCCGATAAAGAGGAATCAATCAGGGCAGGGCAAAAATGCGATTCTAAATGCGATTCGGGAGCGTCAGCGACGTCATTCGAGGCGTTAATCGCGCCGAAATGACGGAATTCTTGTCGCTTCTGCGCTCGTCTATTTTAATTCGATGCCTTTGGCGGATGTTCGAAGGGTCCTTTAACCTTTGAAGGGGCCTCAACTGTATCCGTATCTGCATAAAGCGCGAGCGCCGTCGGTCTAAAGCAACATTGTCCGCATTTGTCTGCATTTTGCATTTTAATGGGCAGCCGGCCGTTCGGGGAATCCCGTAAACGCGCGAAACGCGCGATCTTCGTCTTGCCAAAGGCCGGCGCTGATAGCGTGATCGTATCGCACGATCCATAAAGACACGAATCTCTCTCTGAGAGAGCCTCGAATATGTTAACATTCCAGCGGAAGCACTCAATTGAACGGAACGGAGCGAGCCGTAATCCGCGCGGACGTTCCTCGTCGAGACGCTCTTTTCTGATACGCAGCCGAAGCGGCAACGAAAATCCCGCGCGCGATTCGGGAAACGCTCCCGGTAAACGGCCGACAGCGGTGAACGGATCGCGTGCGGGTCTTCTTTTTTCTTTAAAGACCGTTCCGCTCCAGCTAATTAAGGGACTTCCCGTGCGCGCACGCAGCGCAATGAGAACCGCGCCTAGAGAACCGGTCCTCGTCTGCTCCCGTTCGATCCGCTCCCTCCCTCCCTCCCTCTCTCTCTCTCTCTCTCTCTCTCTCTCGCGTCGGCGTTTACAAGAACTGCATGTCCTGACTTGCAGGGGCTCTTTGGTGATGTACGACAGCGCTAGCTGTTCGTACGCAGGTGCGCTCGAATTAAAGGGAGCCTCCGGGGCCGGAGCCGCGGCCGCGGCCGCCGCCGGTGTTACCGCGGCCGGCGTCAAGCAGGAGAACTGGCCGTACCGCGGCCTCACCTGCGGCAGTACGTTCCAACGGCTCAAGGAAAGCGTCGACAAGGCGAAACAGGCCCTCGCCGACCGCAGCGGTTACCTGGCGGGCGCGTTCTCGCCGCCTCCGCGCGCCAACCCGTCCGCCATTTCGCCCACCGCCTCCATCGCCGGTAAGAGCTTCTCCCTTTTTATTTTTCCCTAAGAATCGAGCGCTACCGCTCGAGGCGAAGCTTGAGGCGAGCGGTGAATGAGTTGTGTGACTTGTAGAAAGAGAGAGAGGAGTAGGGAAGCTCGCGTCTCTCCGGCTTTGCTAATTCTCGGGACGCTCGTGCGTAAAATTCATTTAACGGGCGAAAACGCGTTAATAAGCGGTGCGGTTCTCTCTCTCTCTCTCTCTCTCTCTCTCTCTCTCTCTCTCTCTCGCTCGCTCGCTCGCTCTCTCTTTCTCTCTCTCGAGAGCGACGTAATGCAGTGGGCAGGTGCGAGATAGTACGCACCAAAGTGTAACAACGCTTCCGTTGCGTGGCGTTGCGAAATAGTCGCCGGCGTAACGCGGGGCGTAAGGTCACGCACGGCGGCCGCGCGGAAAGACACGCAACGCGATTACGCCGCGAGTTTACAGCGGCGCGGTGCCCCGCGGCGGAGATACCATCGATCGTTTCTAATATGCGTCGCGGTGACGTAACGCGGTTAATGAGAGCAAGAGCCGCGCGCTTACCCTCGCCACCTTCCCACGTTGATAACGAAGCGGCGACACGAGGATCGCGCGCCGGGCCGCTCGCGCGATTTTCACGAAAGGCCCAAGGCGCGCCTCGCGTGCCGCGCGTGTCACGCGCGCACGTGTAACGCACGTGTAATTATCACGGCGGCTAGCGTGAACTTTGACCGTGCGCAGTCAACTTTGGTCAACGCTCCGACGAGACGCCGACCGTCTCACATTCTCTCGACAAATGCCCTTGCGAATTTTTCTTTTGTTTCTCTTGCCTTCTCTCCCCTTGCTTTCTCTCTCTCTCTCTCTCTCTCTCTCTCTCTCTCTCTCTCTCTCTCTCTCTCTCTCTCTCTCTCTCTCTCTCTCTCTCTCTCTGTTTCTCTGTGTGTGAGAGCACAGAAGAGGAGAACGCGTCGTTGTTCCCGATTGTCGAGAAGCGAAAAGCAGCGTCTGTCGCACGTCATCAGATCGCCGAGCTTGGCTCTCGCCGATCAGTCAGGATCGTTCGCGAGATAAAATCTAATTCGCCGCACGTAGCGCAATCCCGCAGTTTCCTTCGTCGTCGAGTCGTCGCGCGGAGGATCAGATAAAGTGCCAGTTGGCCCGATCTTGGATACGGCTGATCACGGCTACAGGCCGCGCGCTATCTCTCTTCCCGAGACGATTAAGACCCGGTAAAGACGGAACGTCATGCGGCGATGCTCTTCGGTGCCAAGAGAAGCGCGGGGAAAAAAGGGGGAGAGAAAAGCGCGGGGCAACGGTCTCGCGCGCGATAATTTGTCATCCGGCAGCCGGCGGACGGCGGGCTGACTGTTGCTCTTCGTTGTCGCCGATTTCCGATTGCTTTTTTAAAGCGCCGGTCGCCGAGGACATTAATTACCCGGCCGGCGTAAATCACGTTATCTGCCGCCCGCGCCCGCGAGGGCCGCGAGGAGACGGCGGAGCGAGGAAACGGGAGGACAACGGAGAGGAGGAGGAGGAGGAGGAGGAGGAGGAAGCGGCAGAGGAAGACGGGGAGGTGTTCGAATACGGCGGGGGTCGTGTCGCGCGACGCGAGGGTGTTGCACCGCTGCCAGCCGAGCAAAACCACCCCCGTCGACTGCCGTTCTCTCTGCGTGGCCGCAGCAATATCCTGCATATCTACCCCCGGGTACCCCGAAATTTATCGGAGACTCGCCCGAAAACTTTCGTCTCGCCCGGTGCGTTTAACGGCGCGGCGCGGTCGCCCGCATTTACCGCGGCGAGCGATCGACCGATCGATCGGTCCATTTCTCTTCCTGGATCGCGCGCGATCCACCCGATTGGGGATGCTGGAACGCGGCTACCGCCTTTTTCGTCCTCGCCGCGCGCGTTGCACGTTTTTCGCTGGCGCTGCTTAATTCGACTCGCACCGACCAGGCGACCAGCTTGAGATTCAAGAGAGATGAAAGGTCGACCGAAACGCCCTTACTTTCGCGCGATGATATAATCCATGTCTAATTAACTTATTTACATATTATTGCTTCCTCAGCTCGATGATTAAAATTTGCCACAGCTCTGGCATGCAACAATATTACGTAATCTAGTAAACGCGGACGCGTTGCAAACTGTCGCGTCGCTGTTTACCGATCGCCGTTTAGCGAAATCGAGTCTTAAATATCAAACGGTTGAGTCTTTGCAAATTTCTTATGAATCACTTTCAAACGCAGAAATAATCTAGCTTTAGAGAAACGCCAGCCGTATCTCACACTCTTTCAATAATTGCGAATTTTTCTTTTATTTCTCTTGCCTCTCCCTCCCCCCCCCCCCCTCTCTCTCTCTCTCTCTCTCTCTCTCTCTCTCTCTCTCTCTCTCTCATTATTCTCGATTGTCGAGAAGCGAAGCAGTGTCTGTCGCGCGTCATCACAATCGCCGGTAGGTAAGATATTTCAAGTTTGTGACGTAACGTGTATCGATATAACGTTACGCCGGCACAGGCGTAAACTTCGTGCTTCATATTTCGCGATTAATCATCTTCCAAAGCAAATTCATCCCCTTTATTCCCGTGAAGATCCCATTTAGCATTTTCCATTCTTATTTTATGCGATTCCTATCGTTCGATAGGAATGCGATAACATCGTCATGGCGCGATATTGTCCAGTTTTATGGAAGAACTCAAGGCAGATGCGCGAGGTGCGTCTGGCGAGGACCGTCTCAAAATTTTGACGAGACCCGTAGGGCGCACAGAGACAAGATGGTGGGTCGATGATGGCGGCGGGTAGTTGCGAAAATGCAGAATGACGAGGGAGGAGCGGTTACGGGGTTAGCCGGGAGAGCGTATCCATGACGACCGACCGCCCCACGTACCCTCCGAGATCCCGGATGCTCCCCTCGGCATCACAGCATCCCTCCCTGCTCTCCTCGGCCTCCCCGCGCTCGCCCATCGTCGCCCCCTCGGGAACCTCTCCTCCCTGCCTCTCGGCGTCCTGGGTAACCCTCCACGGGCAACCCTCAGGCTGCCTTTATCTTTCCCTATCTGCGGCCCGCTCCGGGGGATGCACGGCTACTTAGATTTTAAGTCGGGCCATTTCGTGCCGCGCACCCTTATACGTAACCCGGCTATAATTCTCGCGAGATACGGACGTGTCGACAAAGGAGAGCTCGAGTCTACGCGAAATTTCGGCTCTCGCCCGAGCACGCGACGGAATTGTCGACGAGAGCGCGCGCTGCGAAGCTCGTCCGGAATCGAAGCCAGCCAGCTCTCAGCCGCGCGATAACTTCTCCACCGAATGCACTTGGTCATCAATGATCGATAGCAATGACGATTCTCGAGAGATGCGGAACATACACCGTGCGCGTACAAGAGATTCCTTTATGTTTTTGACCTTGACGCTTGTCAAGGAAATGGCAATTTCGACACTCGGATTCCGCTCGGAAGCCGACCACGTGGCTCTCTTCCGCGGGTTTACTTCTTTCTCAACCTCGCGCCGTGTAATCTGCACGAGCGTTAGGGGTAGAATCGAGGAGCGGAAGTGTCGGTCATTGTGTCAGCGTGTTTCAGAGTAATGCGTGTATTTAATGTTTGCCGGTTGAGCACCAGCCCCCGGGGTGGCTTGTTTGCGCAGGTAATTGATGTTTGCCGAGATGAGGTGAAACGCGTGCCGGCGACGTCGCGTTTGTTAGCGCGCGTGCGCGTTAACCGTTTCAACACGAGAAACAAATAACGCGTTTAGACGCGCGGCCATTAAATTTGAGCGCGCCACGAGCTCGATTATCATTTAAATTAAATCGCTCTCTCTCTCTCTCTTTCTCTCTCTCTCCTGCTTTTTCCTCTCTCCACGACGCGGAGAAATCCGCAGCGTACGAAAACGAGTCAAGACTCAATCAAGACCGGCGCTCGCGTTTCAGCTTTCTTCGAGAGTTCGCTCGTGTTAAAAATCAAAGTCACCCCCGACAGTTTGGCACCCTCTAAACGGCCGGCTTTAAACGGTTTTGCGTCGCGCGGGCGTATGTTGCCTCTCGCCTAGCTAATTGCACGGAATACATCGAGGACGTTCCGATGAAAGAGCGCTCTCTCCGTCTCTGCCATAGAAATTTGCTCGGCTATAGACGGCGACAATTGCCTCTCACTGTTCTCGCTTCTTCACATCGTCCGCTCGCGCTTAAAGCAGCGCGAGAGCTGAAGATCTTGATTTTTGTCGGACAACTCCGCGATTGTCGGCTCCTCGCAGATTTCAATTCAACGGAGCGAGCCGGTTATCGATTTTCATCATCCAGATATGTATACGTTTCTCTCTCTTTCTTATGGACAGTATCAGTGCGATCTATAAATCATGCGAGCGCTATTACTTAGCTGCAATATTTAAGACGACACTTGAACCAATGCAGCCTCATACTTAGACGTAGAGAGACACAAGGAAGGAAGGAAGACACAAGGACAAAACAGATTCGCAGAGTTACTTTGTATTCGTTAGAACCAATCGAATTCCCTAACGCAGCGCAACTCTATCCGCGTTGCTGCGAACGCAGCCTGCATGCATTTATAATTTATAAGAAACACAGTTTTCTCCATTCGAGTGCGTCGCGTAATCGATGGACAACCATGCAACGCTATTGCTATATGCTCCGTTAATTCTTCATTAACGGCATCGATAACGCACGATAATTCCCGCTCAACAAAGTTGAGTTGACGGAATCACTTGCTCCGAAATTCCTGCAAATTTGCGACACGTAATTCTTACATACTCGGCACGATGTAATATACATGTAGTCGCGATAGCAAAGGAGATTAGACGTGTACAGTTGCTGAAGAAGGGAGGATGGATCACGGTGACCGAGACGCGTTGATAATTGCCGGTATCGGTTAACCCAGGGGGTGGTTATGGGTCTCGAACACCCTATGCCGGCGCTGCGATCTGGCGAACCCCCTCGGTTCTCCCTGCGCGTGATCCCTTTTGCCCTTTATCCGGCAACCTCCGCGAGCCCCTTCGCTTCCGCTACCAGCACCGGCACCGGTAACTGCGATCGAGTCCACCCTCGTTCCCAGTGCCCGGGGGGAGGGGGGAGGGGGAGGGGGTGACTAAGGGTCAGGGGATCGTAACTGTCTCTCGCTTCTAAAAAATGGAAGGAATACATTAAGGGACGGGGCTCGACTTCCGCCCTTGCGCGGAACTCTTCCTCCGATCGGGCGCGAATTTGAATTTCGCGGGCTAATTGGGCCCGTTTAAAGGGCGCGCGACGCGTTTTACGTGTCGTTTTAATCGTCGAATTGGATAATCCTTGGAAGGATGCGATCTCTTCTGATCTATGATCAATCAAGTTAAATGATGCAATGTCTCTTTTTAGAGAAACAATATTATTACATGCGGTCGTTGCTAGCCGCATAAAAATTTAGGCATTAATTACGTCACCAGTAAGAACCGCGCTACAAAGGGCGCTACAAAGGGCGCTAGTCCGCTCTCTCATGCGCCGTCTAGCAGTTTGAAGCGCGCGCGGTCAGTATTACCGTTTAATAAATCATATCAACCCGCCTGAGTTTATCCCTCCGTTCAGCCTCTCTGTCTTTTTCCCTTCTCCACCCTTCGCCCCTCCCCCCTCCTCCCGTCCTCTCCGCGCGCTTCGCCGTTCAGGTCGATCGCGCACGGCCGATTCTGGCAGCCCCGCGGGGTTCCGTCTTTCTGCTAGCGCGGTTCTCCTACGGCTCGTTGCAGGCCCCGTGACTAATCATGATAGTTCCGCCCGGGAACGGCGGGGACACACGACTCTCGGTTCCGGTTCCGGCGCGTGCTGTCCACCCCCTCGCTGCGGGCCCCAGCGCCGCGTTCCCCGCGCCCTCGATCGCCCGGTTGCTATTCGACCCCCCGACGTTGTCTGCCTGGCGTGTCGCCCTCCCGCGCAATTATTGCGCTTTGCAACAAAGACCGACGTGCACGACTTGGACGAGAGGGGCCAGGTTGCTCCTGTCGCCGCCTTATCTCCGCGACCCTTCGGCTTCGGCTCTCGCGGGCCCTTTCTCTGCCTTTTGTCCTCCCTTGCGACGTCGTCGAACGTATCCGACGACTCCACGTTCCCATGTGACGTGCGATGTAATTGAATGTTTCAATTGGAGGCTGGCATCCGGCAGGATCGAAACGAAATCAATCCCTTGATTTCTTAATGATTCGACGTCTATCATCGCGTCTGTCTCGATTCCTCCGAGAGGAAATTTTCGGATTCGTCGCAAGAAGTCCACGGAAGAAGTCGAGGCGAAGCGAAGGGACCAGTGGCGATTTCTTCCGGAATCATGTGGGATTTCGGATTTCCAGTGTTGGTCGCTTGCTCACGTCCCTCCCTCGCGCCGCACTCGCAGCGCGTGCATTAGCAACACACGTCGAGGAGCAGCGAGATCGCTCGCCGGCCCCACGAACAAATCATTATTCATTCTCGCGCGACCTATGGCCCACCCACCCGACGTCGTGAAATAACCTCGTTAAGCCGCTAACTGCCGCGGCTGGTCTGGCTAGCTGGAGCGTGGTAGCAGGTAGCTACGACGAGGAAAAGACGCGGAAGGGGGCCCTTCTGCGAGAGGGCGAGGGGAAGAATAGCAGGAAAGGAAGAAGGAAGGGAATACGTAAGTCTCACCGCCCAAAGCAAAAGAAAGAAAGCAGCAGGGTCGAAGGGTGCGAAGCACGAGGGAGAAGGAGAGCATAACGGAGAAAGTCCTGCCTCTCCCTCTCTCTCTCTCTCTCTCTCTCTCTCTCTCTCTCTCTCTCTCTCTCTCTCTCTCTCTCTCTCTCTCTCTCTCTCTCTCTCTCTCTCTCTCTTTCTCTCTCTCTCTCTCTCTCTCTCTCTCTCTCTCTCTCTCTCTCTCTCTCTCTCTCTCTCTCTCTCTCTCTCTCTCTTTCCTTTCCTCCTCCCTGCGCATGACTCGGCGGAAATCCGAACGAAATGCCACGCGGTTTATTATGCGCGAGGGTGCACCTCGCGATTGGCCGGCGGGATTTCGTAGATCCGACAAAGATTTCCGCCTTTTCCCCCGCTAGATCGTATTATCGCGATAAATTTTAATTCTCGCCGCGTTTACATGCCGCGGCGCGTTTTCCCGCGCGACCAGCCGCTCCTCGAGCCCGAGCTGATAGACAGGCGCGATAAATACGGATGTCCCGGAAAATGGAACGATAATGAGGCGACATTCTGCTTGGCGAGAGGCCGCGACCTGATTGTGGAATCATGTTGGAAACGAGGAGAGGATGAAATACGCGGATGATGAAAATATCAACAGGAAAGCCTTATCATTCGCTCCTTAAGCGGAAATCTGCATTAACGCGATTCCAGTTGAAATTTCCTCGCTGAAGCACGGATCGAGCATTGTTCGTTTCTTCTGCTAATCTGGATCAACACCAATGTTGACACGCATCATGCCTGTATCTCTTCTCAAGATTATCGTGGCAAGATCATGCCGGCGTTATAACGACGCGAATATTAGCGATGATCGGTCAAGAAGATGACGACGAAGGCGAGATACGAGCATCCCTAGCAAAGTGTCAGCATCAGCAAAGTGCTTGAAATCAATACGTCGTCTAGCAAGTACGCGCGTGACTCCTCCAAGTTTCCGCGATCCCTGAATAGATGGCATCGCGTTGCGAGATCATCCCTTATTCTAGTTTCCCTAAAACGTGGCAGATGTCTCCCGCGCCGGTCGCATCCCTCCGCTGGCGAAGGGATTATTCTGCTTGGAGGATCCTTCAGCGTCCGCACATGCGAGTCATACGCAATCACCGCAACGATAAGCGCATTAAGCATCGGCAGTTTGCCGTTTTATCACGTCGCGATAATTTTCGTAGCGAAAATTATGACTCCACCTGCGCTTTTCGCGCTCGCCGGCAATTTCCAGCCGGCAATAAATCAAATGTCAAACGCCGCGAGCTCTGATACGAGATTTCATTGTGTCAGACATTCTTCGCCGAGGCAGAGGAGATGCTCTTCCGACTTTTTCGACCGCTTCCGCATTCTCGTATACAACCCCCGCATTCTTTATCTCCGTCTCTTTCAGCTCTCGAATCCCCCACATTTATATCGCGTCACTCCCCGTGCTTCTGTCGCGAATCACTGTCGATTCCGACAGAATCTCAACAGTTGTGATTGTAACGCGGGAATCAAAGCGCTCAGGTGGATCACAGAGTTATCCATCTCTCGTCCCAGGATTTCCTGGGTGCACTCGGCGCTTCCTAGGAAGGCGCTTAAAAGCCGCGGCGGGATTGGCCCTTTAGCGTCAAAGCGTCGAGCGAGAAGTTACCCCGTCACCTCCATTAGTCGGGAAAGAAGCGCGGGCCCTTTAACCACGATGACAAAGGTGAAGGGTCGCGACCGTAGTAGTGCGTGGATCTGTTGCTCGCACGCTGCGCCGCACGCCGACAATATTGACTGCGAGCCAAGGATAGCCAGGGGTCGGAGGGAGGGAGGAAGGGGGGAGGGGGGTCGGTGCCCGCTAAGGGATTCCCTTTTCCGATGCTCACTCCCCCTCAGTCACTCCTTCATTGACGGAACATTAAGCACACACGATAACGCATGATTAACTGGCTAATGACTCTCTCTCTCTCTCTCTCTCCCCCCCCCCTCTCTCTCCGCCGCTAGCCCGGGGGACGAGACCGCGTCCCCCCGCCGATTTCTGCGACGTCACTGTCGTCACTTCCGAAATAAAATAGACCCTCGTTCATCCCGACGAGCGATTGACATCTCGGCTCGTTAATCGGCCGGTCGACAACGGCAATTTCATCGGCGCGACAACGTCTGCTCGAGCCGGCTTCGCGGTTCCAGAGGATTCGGGAAGCGCGGGACAACTTTGCTTCGCGAGTCGGAAGGACCGTGTGATCGTTATTACCGTGTGCACGTAGTTCGTTCGATTCGAACGTAAGGAACGAGACACATTCGTTTCGCCGGGGTCGAGTGACACGAATATTCCGCGACATCAGCTGGTCGCCAACTGCGGCGTCGAGCGTCGAGAAGTAGCGCCGTTACGCTGCAGATACGTAAAACTGATTGAAAATCGCGGAGCGTGAAAGTCCGATAAAATCTGGGTGATACGGTAAAGCGAGCTTCGCGCTCCATCGTGTATGCATTAGTTATGAGGCAGCGTCACCGTGCGTTATACGTTACAGTCATTACAGCTGCGATGATTAATACACCCCGCGAGGGGTGCAACTGATTATCATAAATTTTATTACCGGTTGTGCGCGATATCTTTCCCCTCCTTCCCTTCAATGGAGACGACGATAGGGAAAGTAGTGACCGCGAAATTTATCGTCCTCGTGTTAAATATGTTACGACTGTGATGACCTGTTCGGAAACAAGTTCGAGGATCCCTCGGTCTGCTGATCGTTCAGTCTTTCGAGCGAATTTTATGGAATCTCTCCGAAACCGAGATGATCCGCCCGCGATTGCGCGATTGTCGGATCTCGGAAGATGTTCCGAGAGAGAAACGCCAAACGATCTCGGACGCCGCGACGCGTTATCGCGCGAGGAGGCATGCCTCGATGGCGTTGCAATCGTGGAAAAGCGGTTTGGATATGTTCGCGATCGTCGCGCTCGATCGTGCAGGAGAGCATGACGAGGACGGATACACGAGGAGAGCGAGAGGAAGGATAGCCGAGCGCGGCAGAGGGAGAAGGACGGGGCGACCGGTGTTTGCGGCGTCCGCTGCCACTGCCGCCGCCGCCGCCGCCGCCGCCGCCCCGGTCGCCGACAAAAAGGCGAGAGAATTTCCTGAAATCCTTTCTGAGGGTCTGATTGCCATCATTATCGTGGAGTGGGTAGCGGTAGTAGTAACGGGGAGGATGGCGCAGGGATGGGTATCGCTCGGGCTGGCAGGAGGATGAGGATGGTTAGGAGTGGAAGCCACCCCCGCGCGACGAGGGACCAGCCCGGCGAGGGGAGGAAGGGATGGCGAGCGAGTGGAGGACAATCAGTGGTATTCAGCGCGAGCTGAGGACTGGAAGACCAAGGGAAGCCGCCCGCGCGCGTTGGAACGGCAACGACGACGACGATGACGACGACGATGGCCGCCACTACCGACACCAGCACGACGAAGAGGACGAGCGCGTTTCTGCGTTTCTCCCGTACACGGGATCGATCGGCTACCGACATCCGATTCGACGTAACACCCCGCCAGCACCGGAAGCTGCCGAACTGTGGCAGTCGAGCGGCGCGCTCCTGCGGATTCCGCGGATCGAATTCCGCGCCGCGGTGCACGCATCTTCTTTATTGCTTCCGAGAATGATTAACGACGGACTCTTAATTATCCGATCGTAGATACGATCGCGAAAGAACAAGGAGTCTAGTTTTTTATTCAAACGTGTTGCAGGAACGGCGTTTCAGGAAAGGCGAAGCTGCACTTTTTATGACGTCACAACGTCCCCAACTGTCCCTGTAATTGTGCTATTCAAACGAATCTGTTTGAATCGGATACAATTATATTGCGAGTTTCCTGTACGGTAACGAGCAACTATAATCCACAAACTAAACGGAGATAATGAAAGCTGTATCGCGAATTGTTTAAAATATAGAAGAGCAATCCTACGCCTGACGCAGGCATAATGCCTGTTGAAATTCCGATTTATAACTATAACCTCAAATAAAAAACATTTTATTTAAATTTCCTTTCATTAAATGCGTATCCGTTGCATTCTAGCAACGGAACATCCGTTGCATTGAAAAGCAACATCAGATGAAACTGCGAAATAGCATTCCATCCAATTGCGTAAACGTAAGCGGGGAAAAAATCACTAGAACGAATCCCTCGCGAAATGAGGCGATAGCCTCGTCGCAGCTTTGATCGTTACCGATGACACATCAGCGAAAGGAACGTCCGCGGAACACGCGGTGCTCGTCGGCATCGCGAAAGAAAACCATGACCTCGGTTCGCCGATTTCTTCGACCTTCCTGTTTCGCCCCATGCCTCGCACCGCCGCGCTATCTTCCTCTCTCTCTCTCTCTCTCTCTCTTCCTTTCATCCTCTCGCGCGCGGCTCGCACACGCACGCATCCGCGGCGCGGCGCGGCGCGGCGCGGTATGACGTAGTGTGGCGCGGTGTGGTGTGGCGCGGTGCGGTGTGGCGCGATGCGGTGTGGCGTGTGGTGCGGTGTGGCGTGTGGCGCGGCGTGTCGGCGATGCGACGTGGCCTCGACTCGACTCGATTCGCGTGGCGGCGGCTGATCGATGCGTCGCCATGACGACACTTCCGCCGCCAGTCATCCAGCTACCTCCGCGCACCCCTCTTTCACGACCTCCTCCTCCTCCCCGTCCGGCCCGCCGCGTCCTCCGACCGCCACCACAGCGTCGTCGCACCAACCAACCCTACGTGGGTGGATGGTGGGTTGCCACTCATTGCGCCGTTTGTTACCGGCACTGTGAGCGCTCCAGCCTCGCCGTAATCCTCTCCCCGTTTGTTGATGACTCGATTCCGCGTGATATCGCGAGATACCATACTGATCTCTAATCGGCGCCTTCCTGAGATGCCCGGTGCGCATTGTCCACCCTTCCCACCCGTCTTCCCCGCGTGATCTGTCCAGCATCCGTCCATTCAGAGTTGCGGATCTCCAATGCGCGAATCCTGCTATCGCCCTCCGAGACGAGGAATATGAACTTGAAATTGACGCTGCGACTCAGCGTGTCACGCGCATTGATCCAATTCGACACACGCCGAACTGACCCGAGCGACCGGGGTCATTCGCGCGGTCAATCAGATCGCGAATTAATCATCATCGCGGGAGGATCCGCGTGCCGAGAGATAGGCATTCTTCTTTTCTTTCTATCTCTTCTTTCGTTTTAATTTCGAACGATCCTCCAGCGACCGGTTGCCGTTATCAGCCTCGCATTCGTCATCTCGTGGCGGGAAAGCGCGCGCGTGCACGCCGCGGATGCGCGATGTAAATAATCGTTTATTGATTAACTGTTTGACTGCGCAAGTCGAGTTAACTATGGCTAATCTCTGATTTGTAACGCCTCCCCATTCTCGCCGCGCGCGCGAGGGTGGTCGCTCCGGGGCGACGCGGCGGGGCACGGGGTGGCGGTGTGGCGGGCAAAGGAAGGGGGAGGAGGGGGGGAACGACGGCGGGATAACGCGGGTCGCGNGGGGTAGTATTCCCCCTCGGCACGTAGTTTTCGCCTCTGCAACCCTCCTGGCGCTAACACGGAATTAATATCTCGCGAGTTAGCGCCCCCCTTTTCGTCCCCCTTCGACGGCCCCAAAACGGAAATGAGCGCGCGGATGCCTCCGCTCTCTCGGCTCTCTGCTTCGCTTCGTCTTTTCCCTCGCACACCATTGCGCTTCCCTCTCCCTCTCTCTCTCTCCCCCCCCGATCTTTTCCATCCTCTTGCGGTCCCGTTCCTGCTTCTGTCTCCTCTTCGAACTTCCATCCTCATCGTGTCTCCTCCATCCTACATTCGCTCCTGGCATTCTCACCGACGCGACACGTCAGAACTTTCAGGGCCGGTTTATCCGACAGAGGCACTTACGGGCGTTATGCTTATGAACTCGGAGAGACAAGGAATACGCTACTTACGCGTTTACTTACGCGCAAGAAGTGACACGCCAAAGTCAAAATTAAGGGAGGTTTAATTAAATATCTGTATAGTCTAGCATCAAGCGAGGCGATGTGACGCCAACCTCAACTGTTATGTGTTTATGTATAAATATATAATAAAGCTCGCAGTGTCGTCTTAACGAAATCGCAAACTGTTCGTCAATACGTTACAGAAATTCTATCGTACGCGTGTGTACGCGAAGCACAAATTCTGGCACATTGAATTTATCTTGTCGTATACATAAATTCTATGGAAGTTTAATTGCATTAATTTGAAATATTGTTCAGAAGAGCGTAGAAAATTTATTGGAGGAGAAGCGAGTTTGATCGTGGCCTATAAAGATCTCGAAACAGCCCTGCCCGCGAATCTAATCAGTTCCTGCCGCAGCCTCTTTCTCTCTTTCTGTCTCTCCCTCTCTCTTCCCCCTCCCCTCTCTCTCTCTCTCTCTCTCTCCAATGTTGAAATGCGTCAGGACGCGATAATTATTTTTTAAACCGAATCCGCCGGCGCTTCCGCCCCGTTCCGTCGCGCATTCCGCTTTCTCCCCGTTTTTAAACGCGACGTACCGTTCAACGCCGGGTAAAAGCCGCGATTATTAAAGCGACACCGTTCGCGGAAACTGGATGACACGCACCGCCGATCGGGAACGTATCGCAATCTCGAAATACACGTCCGCGATTAACAGACTTAACACTCTTGCACTTTGCGATATGTTTCAAGAGGTTCGAATCATTTTTAATTAAATTATAATTCTCCCTCTCCCTCCCTCTCTCTCTCTCTCTCTCTCTCTCTCTGTCTCTCTTTCTCTCTCTCTCTCTCTCTCTCTCTCTCTCCCTCTCTCTTGATTCGCTTGCTTCGCACAAAGAGCGCAAGTGAATTAAAAGGATTACTGTTTTCTGTATCGAATCGAGCGGAGCGATCTTTAACGAGAGCTCGGTCGAGTAGTCGAGTCCTTCGTAGGGTCGCAGGCAGAACCGGACATCCGGTAGGCACGAACAAAAGTAACGGCGGTCTCGTCGGTCGGCCGGAGCGCGACGCTAGGGATATGCAAATTCGCAAATAATTAGGCCGGAGATATGAAGCATGCGCTAACGACCCGCGCCACGAGGATGGATGCGCACTTGGACCTTTGTTTGAGTCCGCGATTGCGTTCTTGCGTAACGTAATTGATGGTCTTCGCCTGTACGCACCCTACGCACCCCTGCTGCCGTTATTACGCGAACGTCCGCGAGTCCATTTCGTCGATTTCAATGAATGTAACGATAATAAAGAAGTAAATTTAAATGTAGCAGATATATATCAAACCTTTAACGATTTAACGATTGTACTAATGACCGTACGGATGGTCTATCTTGTTATTTATCTTACTTGCACGTATTATACTTGGATACACGTGTTGTTGTTTTAGAAACGTAGGACATTTTGGAAGCGGGATATATAACGCTCAACATTTTTTCTTATCCTTTTCTATTGAAAATACGAAATACGTCGGAGAGAACGCGTGGGTACACGAAATCTTTTTTTGTTGTCCTGGATACAATTTGTCAGAGTGGAAAGGAAGAAGGATGTCATAAATGTTCAAGTAATTTGCGACACTGGTATCATCATCGATTAGCGATTCGATCAAACCGGCTGCAGCATCACCCTTCGTTTGAATACGGCAAATAAGGAATGCGGCTATCCGTTTGTGGCAAGCTCCGTGTCAATGTATGGCTTTTATACCACTGCCGCGTGCAGGCCAGCAAACATGCCACTGGGAAGCGTTTGCCAATGCATTGGACTTTAAAACGCTGCACAAAGAATCCCTCTAAAGAGTCACTCGTACCGCTTGCCGGAATTGCCGAAACAGCGGCTAGTCAAAGTAACCAGCACGATTTTTCCATTCGCGATATACGCAACCACGAAGCTCCACGTGACCTTTCAATCCCAAACAAATCGTGTAAGATATTCATCAACGACTGTCTTTAGCGACAGAAGACAGAAATAAAAATCGAAAGAGATAAGAACCGAGTTTACGTTACGTATTTGTCGATGTGTTCGATATTTAAATAATTCCTGCTGATATAACTGTCAGCAAATGGTGACTCGGATACGGTGAGGATACAGCAATGGTGTATCCTCGAAACACGAGTATCAGAAATTTTCGCGAGACATTTCCGGCCAATCTCGCGCCTACTCTTGCTCTTGCTTCATCGTTTTCTCTCTCGCCGCGCGCGATCTAACCTCACCTCACGTCGGAGTATCCAATTTCGTTTCCCGGGGGTGAAGTCGACGCGCATTCTACTTGTATCTAATCGCAGTGCTATCGAGAGCGGGTGCTGCCGAATTATCGGCACGTGGAAAATGAAAATGACGCAACGCGTGTCGCGTCCACGCTATCTATGCCGCTGGGCGGTCCGAGCATATTGTACAAATTGAATACGAGGAATTATCTGGCGTGCGACGAGAGAGGAGATATGTATCATCGCGCACTTAAGCGACCCCCAAAACGCAACAAAGTGACACGGTTCTTATCGTGTTATGGACCGAGAAAAGGGCGCACGAGAGAATAGAGGAGCGCGAGGAAGAGGGTGACTCTCCCTCCCTCTCTTTCTCTTTGCCCGAGCCTTTTTGTACGGCGAGAGAGCGTGCACTAGAAACGAGGGGGCGGAAAGGGAGAAGGATGGAGTGCCGCGGCGGGGTGTATAACTGGCTCCCTTGTGCCCTGCCTCACAGCTATGCGTCTCGCGTACAATAGCCGCCGGCCCGTCATGTGTCATGGCGCGCACAATGACGCTCCGCGCACCAACACGGGCCCGCGAGTGCCGCGAGTGCCGCGAGAGCGCGCGAGCCGTAATGCCGCCCCGGCACTCCGCTGTGTCTCGAGATAATGCACGACCGGGCTTGCAAAGCGGGGCACGCGGCCGGGCCCGGCCCGCCCCACTCCGACGCCCGAGTGCCTCTCCTCGGGACCGATCGACGATGGCACTCGTCCGCCGAGCTCGACCGGGAATCCCCACCCCCACCCCGGTGTCGCTCCGCTAATTGAGCTAATCGCCGTAGGTAGCTCCCGGTAGCTCCGCGCGAGGTATGCGCGTCCGTTCTCGAGAGTTCTCCACCGAGGAGGGGCTTCCGCCCTCTCCCTCCCTCTCCGCCCCCTCTCCTCCCCGGGCAGCTCTGTCCCTCGTGGCGCACGAGCGCGCTTCTGCTTTCTCCCTTTTCTCCCGACGTTCCCTATTTCGGTTCTCCTCCGCTTCTTCGGAGATTGCCGCGGCCGATGCTATCTCGCATTGTGAGGCGCGATATATCGGAACTCTCGCCGACCGTTCTTGACCATCGAGCTGCTGCGAAGGCAAGGTTTGACGTTTCTCTATTAAATTTCCTTTTAAAGGGAGAGCGTTTCCTTGCGCGCGGATGCTTTTTTCATGGGCGTGTTTGGAGAATGTCCTTATATTCCTTCTTTAAGGAGTCTCTCTTTGATTACTCGACTACACGAGTAATGCTTCGGAACTGAATTGTCGCAAGGTTATGATAAAAATTTCATGCGCGTGTGCTCGTTGCAATTGCGAAACGCCGATTCAAGCGCCAGTTCCCCAGAGTCAATTCGGCGGAAATATCGCACTCGCAATCCCTCTTTTGCACACTCTCGACGTCCATTTTCAACGCCAACGTCGTCAGAATGTCCGAATGTCCGATTCACTTGATTAACAATCACCAGTGAACCAACGTCGGACCAACCCCGATATCGACAACATTCCCACTCCGATGCAATTCGCAGCAGCTTTCCGTTCGATTATCAGCCGCGTGACGCTTCGCCCACGAGGAAGAGGGTGTCTCACGAGGGGAGGGGGAGACTGAAGGGGGTGGCCGATGCAGAAAAGCGGCGATGAAGGGGCCCGACGCGGGGAGAGTTGGGCGCTTTAACCCCCGCGCGTGCCGCGCGCTCGCGGGCACTCGAGAGTGATCGCGCGTTAAATGCGCCGCCGGGCGTACGCGGTCGCGTGTCGTGCGCGTGCCCTCTTATCGTCGGGGGGAGGGGGGGGGAGAGGAGGGGACCTACTGCCGAAAGGACGGCGGACACCTACGAAAGCGAGACGGGGCACGCGGCCCCCCCCGCGCGCGTGTGCGTGCGAGCGTGGAATGGAACGACTGCGTTACACGTCACGAGCGATTATTGCTGCACCTCCTCCGGGCCTCCGCCCCCCCTCCCCCCTCCCCTCGGCGTCCGGCCGGCGATATATCGGCGTAGCGTGAATCACGGTTATAAACCAGTAAATGACTGCTGTCGATGTGCATGCCGCACACTCACGCTGGCCACTTTCAGTCATCGGCGATTGCCGCTGTTCTCTCCGCATCGACCACGTTCGATGCTTTCCTCGCGGAGGAAAGCGTTGCGCTTGCTTCGCAATGCGTTAACTTGGTCGAGCCGGAGAACATAGTAATTGAAAGATTGAAGAGAACCCCCATGCTTAAAATTAGACCAAAAATAGCGATAATCGATAGGGAATTGAAGATAGAGGTGTGAACGCTCAATTCTGTCGGAATTGAGAGAGTTTGTCATTTTATTTGGAAGGAAATCCAATGCTTCGATGCTTTAATAAATAACGCGGGTTTCCGAGGTTGGCGAGCACTTTTTAGATCGTTGTAATTCTAGGTCAAGCGGGGGGTATCGTCTCGATCAAATTTGTATTGTTCGTTTGATACACGTTCACCCGCGTTACAGTCGATTGCAAGCAACGGCGAATAATATGTTGTTAGAAAAAAGTTGCTAAATCGAAAACGTTGCGGGTTAATCCGGAATGGTTGCAAATTAAACAGCGTTAACGCCGGATGCGGGCAACAGAAAACACAATGTTCCATCTGTAAAGTGCGTTCCGCCTTCTTCGTCATTAGAGTCAAAACAATGACAAATAGTTAATTAATCAAGGGAGCCTCGTATTTTCGCGGGGACAAAGCAGATTTTACGCATATATCCCCTCCGATGCTACCGCATAATCGTAACGAAATGCAAATCTCATAAATAACGAGGCCGTCCTGTAATTCTACAGCTCGCAATGGCCGCGACGTAATGATTATAATCCGACAATGAAAATCGCGCGCCACTGAATAACCCCCATTGACGAGTAGCAGCTGCGCCCGTCGATTATCCGAGGGATACTGCTAAATACTGCTAAAATATAATTCCCACAGAAAGCTAATAAAGTAGAATCTTGCGGAGTCGCACGGTTCACGATTTGTATCCCGCCAAATCTCCGTCCATTTCCCATATTTCCGTGTTGCCGAGAACCGCGGATATCTAAAGCGAAATTACTCAAACGGAAACCCTTATCGGGATACGTCCGGAGCTTGGAAAAACTTGGAAGATACGGGAGAAAATCGATAGGTCCCCGGAGCGGTCAGCCGAAAAGCCGCGATGTCGGTTCCACTTTAAAGAAGACAAGGTTAATCCAGATGCGCGAACACGGATGTAGGCGTCCCGATTTCAGCGAGACTCATCCGCGAGCTTGATCGTCGGACCACGTGATCGTAAATTACTTCCGAGAGAGAAAGCAAAACGCCCAGTGCCGTGGACGAGTTAATTCCCTATATTTCGCCAAAGTGGCAGAACTCCGCTTTCGGCGGAGCGGATCGAACGAGTCGGCGAATCCCGGGTGTCCCGACGCCGTCGTCGCCAGGCGGGACGGTTCTCGGGCTTTGCGGGGCGAGGCGCGGTTGGTTCGCGCGAGGTGCGGGACGCGTTACCGCAGAGGGTTTGTCCCGGAAGGGAACCGGTGGCACGTCGTTACCGGGGCAAACTACGTCGTCGACAAGCGCCGGTCGGTAAGTGCAGGAGGTCCGGTGCACGTCGACCGCGTGCCTCCTGGTCGTGCCCGTCCGCCCTTCATGATCGTCGTCACCGTCGGCGTCGTCGTCGTCGTCGTCGCTACCACCACCACCACCACCACCACCACCACCACCGCCGCCGCCGCCGGATGCCGCGATGCGGGGCACCGCGTCGGCCGCTCCCGCTATGCTTGCGGCACGCAGGCGCGCTTCCGCCCTTTCGCACGCGGGGGTGTCGATCTCCTCCGGAAAGCCCGGCCCTCGTGCCTCGGCGCGGAGCCAACCCTCGCGCGACCTCGGTGCCCTTCGGAGGCGGGGACCTCGCCCGATGGCCCTCGATCGCACCGGGCGACGCCGTCGTCTATCCCCCTCCGGGCGACACCGTCGTCGTCCGTCTCGCGCGAGCCGGCAGTGTCGTTTGGAACGGGTCGGCAAGATGATCGACACCCTCGCCAGCGCGCACCCCTCGTACAGTAAGCTCGTGCAGACGGCGGACATCCGCGCGAGACGCCAATAAGAGTACACGCGTTGAGAGTACGCGCGCCACCGTTCTTCTCGTCGTTCGACGCCGCTGAGGCGTCGTCGCGTCGTTGCTGATATGACCTCCACGTTCCTCGTCAACACCTTGTCGTTGTCGTCGTTGTCGTCGTTGCGCCTCGTGCCGCAGCAACTAATCCGGAAGTCGGCGACGACGGTGCCGCGATAAGAGCGGTCGCGTGTCGCAGCTGGAGGCAGCCAGAACGGGGGTCGCGGCGCGGTCACCGCACCGCGCGATGCTGGACCTCAAGAGCAGCGGTACCACCGCGGCGGAGCTGCCACGCACCACGGCGTTCACCAATCTATCGATGCTGTTCGCCGGTATGTTCGACGTCCTCGATGTTTCTCGTTCCTCGTGCCCGCCACCGCTTTGCCGTTCCCGGTCTCGCGCTCGCGGCCTGTGCGTGCCAATCCTTCAACTCGTCATCAGGAGCTGATAAGTTCCACGCTGCCCTGATGAATCACTTGCGCCGGCGATGCAGGTTTCGTGCTCCGAATGTGTATCCGTCGCGAGCCGCACGCTGAGGATTCTCACTATTTCTCGAGTACCGCTCTTTTCGACAACTCGCACGTGCTTCTGAAAGTCTTTCTGGAAATCTTCTGTGTATCGGGACGTGTAACGAAAGACTTGTACTCGTTCCGCGATCTTGTACCTTGCACGGCATGAATGCGATCTAGATTGCACGAACGTGTACGTGTACGCTGCTTTAATCACGCGAACGGGCTCTTTCGGAAGAAGCTGTGGATCTAAGGCGGGCGAAGGCTTAGAGGTCCTTGATAGAGCGTCTCACATCTCTCGCGTGTTTTGTTACCGCGATAATTATGACCGTGTGTGTTCCTTCCACGTAAGGCGGATCAATCTGAAATCTTAATCTTGCTTTAACCGTAAACGTTCGCTATTACGTCAAAAATCAATGATCAACTTTCGGCGCCTTTCCAGCCCCAGTCTTCTGAATCTTTTACTCGATGTAATGTCCAACAAAGAATGTTACTTTCAATTTCTATTCATCGAGGTAATCATAATTACTCTTGCTCACTATTCTAGATACGGTAATCGATAACCAAGAGATTAAATTATTAAACGTGCAAAAGTGATACGGATACTGTGATAACGCGATGTCGTAAAAGTGATCAAGCGAGCACGTGACTCGCGCAAGTGTCAGAGGAAAGGAATTGGCTGCTTGGCACACCGAAACGTGCGATTTAAGTCTCCATTCTTTCGCGATTGCATCGGTTTCCCCTATTATCGTTCAATTACGCACCACGGGGGGAGGGGGGGGGGGAGGGGACAGAACAGTAAACATAAATCATAAACGATGCAAAGACGTTTGTCTGCATGGTCTGCATTCTTATCACTGAATATCGCGCCCACGTTGCATCAATCATAATCAATAATATCTCGACCGTCCGGACGTGACGTCACATACAATACATAGAACGAAACGAAAATTCCTGACACACGCGCTTCGTCGAGATTATGCAATTAATGCGGAACCGTTTCAGCATTTCGCTTGAACAGAACGCAGCAGAACCAAGGCGCTTATAGGTTAACGATCGTTTCTCGCTCTGCGAGGATCCCTGCAGCATTCTTCTAGACATCTCCCGGAGAACACGAGGAAATCCGAAATAAGGGATGATTCCCTGATTCGAGTTCGAGTTCTCTTGACTCTTCCGTTTGACGAAAAAGCGGAGAAAAATCGGAACGGAGCGATCGGCGCACCCTTCGCCACTCGAGGAACGTGAAATCCGAGGCCCCATTAATGGACTCCGGGGTCTCCAGATCAAATGAAGGGGGCAGTAAAGACGGAAGATCGAGCCGTGCTGAGCGCGGCTGTAGGTCGTTGTTTGCCCGGAAAGTCGGGAGTTTCTGCCCGCGCGGCCTGACGTACCTACGTATGTACACACCAGGGCCGACCCTCGTGCCAATAACTGCCAAATGAAAATATATCTGTTCGCAAACACACCATCGAACGGTGGCGCGTACGTCTGAGCTCTCGAGACGAGCTCTCGCGCGAGATATATATGTATCGTTGGCGTTGACGCCGCCGCGAGCGAGACCTTCGCATGCCACGTGTCGCAAATAATTCCAATTCGAATTCGTCTTCCGGGACAGAGTTCGCTCGTCCGTCCTGCTGAGTATTATACACGGCGGACCGATTCGCCGATCGAACTGAAGGACTAAAGAAAGACGCGAGCGGCAATGTCGTGTATAAAATTAACTGCAAAAGGAGAGTAAAGTGCTCAGTAATATGATACGCTAAAGATCCGATTTGCGCTTAACGTGGCGAAGAAGGTTCAGTTCGCCCGAAAAGGGCGAGACTAAGCGGAGCTAACTAGAAGATATGCGATCTTCGATATGCGTTCTATCGATAGTTGTATGCGCCGAGAACACTGAAACGACTGCTACATCCAGTCGCGTTATCGGATCAAAGATATGAGATTTATTTCTAACTTACGCCCTCCTCGGCTTTCTAAAATCTCGACGCGTTGTAGATCGGAACGTTCGCGATCTCGAAGAGATCAGGTGCGCACATGTGCGGGGCAGATCTCGCAGCTATGATAAAATGCACTCGCGACCGGCGTGCGAGCTCCGCTTCGTGTGCATTTCGCATCACGCTCATGCGGTATCCGAAGAGCCGTTAAAGCGTCGTAAAGATCTCGCGAGACAGAAGAATCGGGCTGTTTTCGTCCGTTCGATCAGATATACTTTACGGCCTCTCGCGATTCCTCGAACCGATTAACCGGTAATTGTGGACGATATATGCCCGCGCCACCGATGTGACCTCAAAAAGCGTAATCGCAATCGGCCGGACCGCGGAGTGGCGCGGATCGATAAGCGGTAGATTTCCAGCGCGCGTGTTGCCCCGCGCGTTGTATCCGCGAATGCGCGGCTGGAAAACGCGGACTGAAAAGTCATTCTTTCCTTCTTGCAGATGCTGGTAGCTCTTACAAGGGAGGCTGGAGCCACGCCACGTCGCCGGCACCTGGTCAGGGTGAGTTTCGTAGTCTGATTGCGATCGCATCGAGCGAGAGAAGACGGGGGTGAACTTGAGCAAAGCATAAAATTCGAATTCGAAGAGGGATAAAATAAATTTAACCGAGAAATATTTAACTTTGCGTCCCTTTCGATCAGATAGTATCTCTCGTGTTTCGAGATAATTTCTTACGTCGACGAGTCGATGTCGAGCACCAGTTGCGCTGAAAACTGAAATTTCCAAAAACGCCGGTCTCGCACATTTCCCCGTTTACGTTGCGAACTTCCCTCCCCCGCGTCAAGGCGGGGAGGAAGGTGGTTTCTTTTCGTTCCGTGTTTTCGGTTCGCTAGACGCCACATGTAGCTAAAGGGTGAGTCGGAACGCCGTTGGGTGCAAGTTCACGCGTCGCGACGCTCCGGCTCGTCGGCTTCGTGCGTGCGAGCGCGCGTGCGGATGCGAGCGTGTGCGGGCGCCGGGTGTGGGTGTGGGTGTGGGTTGGCGTCCCGGCGCTTTGTGGCGCGTTGAACCGCGGCCCCTTTGTCGTCGGCGGCGGCGGCGAGAGCAAACGAGCGAGCGAGCGAGCGAGCGAGCGGGCAAGAGAGAGAGAGAGAGAGAGAGAGAGAGAGAGAGAGAGGGTGACTGAGGGTGGCAGAGTGAGAGCAAGCCCCGGGGGCTGTGTAGAGACGCCTGCCCGCACGGCGGTAACGCCGAAGAGCGGGCCCCACCCTGTGTGTGGGACGCCAACACCAACGTTGGCACAATCATCTCGCGGAGATCACAGAGCCTGCCCGCGGGCATCTTTGTTATAAACGGCTTCTGGCCGCGCGAACCAAGTTATGCTGCTGCTGCTGAGATGAGAGATCACCTCTCCGCGAGAGGGGAGGGCGAGAGGACGTAAGTCTCGCCTTTGACGCGTGTGTGAACGCGTTCGCGCCCTCGCGCGGTGTCGCGTCTACCTCTGCCCTGCATTCAGGTCATCACATTCAGAACTCGGAACGGCGGCCTGCCGTGTCACGCCTTTAGCGCCGAGCTTCGGCGTAATTTAACGCTATGCGCGATGCGACCTACAAGCCACGCGTTATAGGCCAAGTCCGGTCAACTTGGTTGATCTCGATTGATCTACGAGTCTCGGAGGAGAACTGTGGCATTAAGCTTGTCAGAGCTTGTCTTGCGTCAATCGGTAAAACTAGATTCGCTTTCGAGGAAGGAAGGAAGGAAGGAAGCTTCTCCAGAATGCGAGAAGGCCTCGCGCATCTTTCTCGCTCCCTCCGCGATTCCTCTAGGGGATCTAATTTTCAGGTATTTCTCGCGCGACAACGTGCGAACGGCCTGAGCTCCGGGGCATTTTCGAATAGCGTGTCCCAGCACCGTCCTCTGATCTTGACAGGCGCGAGGGCCGCCTTTGACTCGATTCACGCTTTGCGCCGTGACGCACCAAAGGGAAGCGACGTCGTCGTTACCACTGAGATTCATGAAATTACGTGACGTGACGCGTGTTGACCCGAGGGCACTTTGTGGTCCTCCAGACCACGTAAAATTGAAATCACAAGCTCGTCTCAAAAACGGCTCCGCTTCGAGCGAGCTACCTTCGTGTGCGTGCTGATTCGCTAGATCGCGCAAAGGGTAACCCGAGAATAATTAATAAAGCGAATTTGAGATGTTCAGGAGGCGACACACCTGAAAATGCACCTGATTTACACTTGACGTTCTGACAATGTCCAGTGCAACATAAAATAGGTGGATGGCGAACTAGCAAGTTCGATCAAGCGTTTCAACATGACGCCAATTATCGAAACTTACTTCTGCGTTAATTATATCTCAATCGTAAACGCGCTTGGGTTAAACACGCCTAAATGAATAAAAGTCATTTAATTCGACAAAACCGAAAGTTTAGTTCGAAACGCGGGAGGATATGTGGTATAAATAGAATTATTGATTTTATCAAAAAGCTTTGTAATCGATAAATAAACGAAAGATATGAAAAAAGACAGGCGAATGACGAACTGACGGCAGAACGAACGRCAGAAGAATCTSGACCRGCAAGACTGAAAGATCAATCGGCCTATCAATAAGAGTTGTATTAGTGTTAAATATAATAAAGAATCCTGTTACTTCTTGTTTTATCAACCAAACGTCGAGAACCCGTTTATTTAATCACACAAGGAATATATATAAATCTCAAATATATATATATATATATATCCTACAAATAGTTTTACAAGAAAATTGATAGCACGAGTCCCTTGCAAACTGCAACTCCGATGCAAATTATTCCGTCGTTTTACTCGCAATGTTCCAACACGTTAACGTCATGCAAGGACAATGATGTACTGACACCCGAAAATTAACACGTTAGAGATATATCTGCGGAACGGGGCAATTCGAGTGCAGCCATTAATGTCGCTCGCGTGCTAGCTAGCCCAAACTCGCTTCAAGCAGGTCATGCTCGTGTAACCAGGCCGCGCCGAAATGCGCACTGAAGCGTTATAAGCGTTCCACGCGATCCAATCTAAAGTTCAACTGATAAAAAGAGACCCTCTCACGGGGATGAGGGCCATCAGGAATGCCACAGCACGTAACGTTCCCCGAAAGAAATCCGTAAATGGCCAGTGACATCGCGACATAGAGAACGCAAAGCGTATTCTATCGCGCGTTCCTCATCACAAACGAAGAAAAAAGTTGGTCCCGCGAGGGCGCCCGAGAGTGCTAATCCGCTCGAGTGCGGCTCTTGATGACGCGCAATGACTTATATATCCGTACACCGTGAAAACAACGTGAACCTCGACGGGTCGATTCGAGAACTCTCGAGATCTCGCGCGACGCCGCGGCGCGCGAGGGACGTCACGTTATCGACCACGAAACCGGGGTGGTTTCAGCGGGTCTGCCCACTGGCCAGGAAAAGCGACTTTAAGACGACTCGTAGAACAATAAAAGCACTCTCTCTTCCTCCTCCCGCGACCCCCACCCCTGCCGCCTCCGCCCCCGCCATCGTCGGTGCCCTTCCGCTCTCTCCGGCGTGCCTCGCGTGACTTCCTGACCCGAGTCGACCGACCCTCGACCCCCCTATCGTCCCCGTGTGTCTGAGAGAGGGCAACCTCCCTATGATAATTACGTACTCTTCGGCGTGGCGCGTGCCTCGGCAATCCGCTCACGCGCCCGATCGCCTATGGCGTGACTATCGTCGACGCTATCCATCGCCCTACCCTGCTCGCCCTCTACCCCTGTGTCCCATTTCGTTCTGATTTGCCTTCCTTGAGATACGTACGAAGTGATTGACGCTGCAATCAGGACGATCCGATAGTCTTCTGCAAGTACCTCAAGTCGATTTGATTTTCGGCGATTCCGCCGGATATCCTTTGGACTTGAGACTACCGAGGCTTTATATTTCATGTCTGCGTTCTGGAGGTAGCAGTCGCTACCAAAATTAATCGATGAAACGGTCATTGGCGTCCGAGAGCGGGGTCCGAATCCGTGAGAATGTCCCAAAAGTCCAAACTGTGGATTCTAACGATCCTATTCGGCGAGAGGGGCGACCGGAACCCCAGCCAGGAAGAGCAGGCGACCGGATCTTGCTGGCACGGGTTCCGCCCGTCCACGGATCCCCGCGGGGGAGGGGGTCGCGAGAGCAAAACCCCCCGGGGGACACGGATAGTGGGCAACAAGTCACTGGGAAACGGCGCGTGACCGGCGCATTCGCATCGCCAGATTTACGACAATAAAAATGAGGAAGGGAAGCAGGATTTCTCTCTCTCTCTCTCTCTCTCTCTCTCTCTCTCTCTCTCTCTCTCTTACCCTTTCTGCATCTCTCTCGGCAAGCAAGAATGCCGATCGGTCGAAGACACCGGTTTTAGCGCTGCTGCGAAGAGAATTTATCGAGCATTCGCGCGGGAAGGAAACCGTCAAAGTTTTACATAAAATCAACTAAACAACCTCAGATCAGACAAAGAGCAAGACGGAAAAAGCTATGAAATCTGATTCCGCTGACGAGGTTCGAAATCGACCGCACGCTGATGTTTTCGCGTTGCGGCAGAACGCATGCGAGTGGCACGCTGTCTTGGTCGTACTGTTATTCTTTTTCTGGCGATACAAGACCGGGGGTAAATTGGGAGAAACGTCCCTAGCATATTGCAGGGGTTGCGGAACACGTCGTCGAAGTCGCTGTCGCAGTTCGCATTATGTCTTTCGGTAGTACATACACGGTCACGTGCCTATGCGTGACACGTTCACGCATGGCTGCCTGCGTACGGACTCTCCCCCCATATCGGCTCGCATTCATCGCTGATTCCTTGTTGGGGTGCAGGGATTGCGTTTCCACTTTAACTGTGCGCAGCCGAACGTCTACCGAATCGCCTACACGCGCGAAAAGTAGCCGATTCCATCGCGAAGTCGCGGCGATGGAACGATCTCGCTGTTAGCGTTTGAACGGAACGGAATTTCAGCCGAACTGAGATTAATTGAGGAGGGTGCGATCGAAATCGATGAACAAACTTTTAATGTCCTTCCTGGGGATAGGAAGAAGATAAGCGTGAAGATAAACAAGCACGGCAAGTTTCAGATATCTTCAGGCGGCCTTCCCTCGGCGGGAAAGTTTAAGGATTTTGGGAAAGTGATATTCGCGCAATGCAAGCATTTATATCTGCTTACCCGCAGGAATGGATATTTTCTACAAATCCTTCCCTTCGATAAAAGAACGATAAGAGCGAATACGTTTCTGCTGAGGATTCGAGAGCTCGCGTTGCCTGCTCGCGTGAATACGTGAAAAATGATTGCACCCTGAGCAATACTTATCGAGTCGAGCGTGCGACGATACTCGAGTCAAAGACAAGAATCTCTTTTCCTGTCGACTCGCCGTCACATTCACGCTATGCGATAATTAGGAAACGATTAATTTTCCTTCGCGCTGCGCGCAGCTCGCCTTTACAAATAACTTTTGCTACGCCTGCCCTTATCTGGCGAACAAAAACACGTTACCGCCATTATTACGGGCACGAATTATTCGTGCCGTCCGCCTCCTTGAGAAAGCCCGACTCAAGCCTGACTTTCGCTTTTAAGAAGCGAATTTAACCGATAGTCCGCCGGATAATTAACAGCAGACAGTATTTTCGTAATCTGGATATCTTTTTGTAAACATTAATGATTGATAATATCACGTCAACATTTCGAAGATCGTGAGCATTTCGTTGATCTTGAATGAAGCGAATTACTATTACTTAACTATTATTCCTCGCACTCTTTGTTGCCTGTTGCATTTCTTATAAGATAAATAAGATAAAAGCAATCCGACATATTTATATAGTTTATGAGACTCGTCGCAGCGTACAATATTTGGTGGAAAATGCTGCATGAAATATGTCCGGCTTTGTCCTCCAACAAAATCGTTTTACCCTGCCCTGTCGATTATTCCTTTATTCCCATTTCCATTTGCTTCCCAACGAAAATCTCTGCTCCTCGTACGCAATTCTGCGCCACTCCGAACATAATAGCCGTGATCTCGCATTAATACGGGGAAGGCTCGCGGGGAGGCTTCGTTGTTTCACGGCATTTTCCGACTTGGCGTAGCGGAACGCTCAACGGCAACGACGAGCGAGAAACAATGCTCGCTTGATTTTTAATTCTGCGGAATAGTCCCTCCCCTCCGCCGTCACCGCACGGGCATGTGCGGCTCGTATGCGAGCTATCCGTTTCGCTCTCCACGCTCAAGGGTTGGCGTGCTCGTTGTTACACGCGACTCCGACTTCCGGCCGTAAGCGGACAACTTACGACTGAAGCAACCGGGACGGCCGTGTAGCCGCCCTTTCCATATTTTTCCGCATCAGATCGCATCGGGGACTGTAAACGCGGATCGCGTAAGCCCTTTGAATTGACTCGGTATCGAGCGAACGAAACCAACGGGAATTTTCCGAGCTAGGTCCCCTCCTCAGCTCCGATAACCAGAAATGGCATCGGTTGCCCCACTTTGAAAGTACCGAGATAAACACGTGAATACGTACATCCGTATATGCGGCTTTATGAAGCGGCTAGCTGTTCCGCAGCTCCTCCGTGCCGTTCTCATCCGCGTCGAAGGCGATTCTGACAATCTCCAAACGTGACTTGGACGCGACCCCGCAGCCTTTCCGGTCATCGACATCGCGGGATCGGCGGAACGGCGTATCGGGAGACGCCCGAAACAAACGGGAGAACCTGCGTGCGTTCCGCGGCTGTTTGTTGGAGCTCGGCCAAAGTTTCGCCAAGTTCGCGGAGCGCCAAGGGTTCTCTCCCCTTCTTTTCGGCGTCGCGACGCCGCGCGGCATTGTGCGCGTCCAAAGAGTGCAGCAGCACGGAATGACGACGGGTTCTTTGATCGTCCCTTCGAGGAGGCTACATGCCACCCTAACGGGATTACCCCGCCCCCGAGTAATTGCTCGTGAATGCGCAGATATACTCGCGACAATGGACGTACGCTGGCCGCATACGCGAGATCGATCTGCAAAAACAACGGAATTTTCCCGCGGATCGCTTTCCCCCGGTCTTAACGGTGCATTTTTAAGGTCCCAAGCACGGAATATCGCTTGCATTACGGAGCTCTCCCAAAAATCACATTAGAAATGCGGATTTTTATACGAATTGTTTACACGCGTCAATTGTTTCATTAATCTTATATCTCTCTCTCTCTCTCTCGTACACTGCTATTAAGATATTGGCTGTACGATGACAGATGGATTTTTTTTAAACGAATCACGTTGTAGGCAACATCGTAACCATCTCATAGCTCTAAGAAATGACCACACGGTTGCGAATTTAACGATAGCTCAACCTAACGATAGTCTGCGATCCACGTCGAAGGTTCGATCCCGATATGTTCCACGACCTGCCGATGGGATCTCGATCGCGATCGCGGTGTGAGAATTCGCGTTAGAGTACGAGCGCACGAAGCCCCGCGGCTACACTGATTGCGGCGGACCCTATGACCCCACGGAGGCCCGGGAACCCCGTGTCCGGACCCTCGTCCAAGGTTGCACCCGCTCTCCAATCAGAGGCGAAATCAAATTGTTTAACACAGCGGACACCAACTGCTATTTAAAGGTAGCATCTGCCCCATGGGGCTCGCTACATTCCGACGCTCCATTATGAGAAGCGACGATGTTGTCGGGGAAACTCGTTCACGTCGATCGCACGCGGATAATGGATGCTATCGAATACATCGGCGAGAGTACAAACGACAACCAGCGTTCGTGATGACGTCGATGATGAGGAGCGACCGAAAGAAGTGAAATTCGTAAAGCACATTAGAAATGGGGAACGCGCTTATGCTTGAGGAATTAGCTGATTCGGAGACGATATTTCTACTCCCATCGACTTGGACGAGGAACCAGAGCGACCTTCGCAGGGCGACTCTCGCCTGCAAGCGTATAACGAGCCGAAATTAAGGGGGCATTGTGCCCCCGTTAAACAGATTGCGCACGTCCATGCGTGGACGTGACCGTCGCGCGGATGAGCGTTTGCACGAAGAGGGAATTCGTACGATAAGGCGAGCTGGAAGCCACGGGGACGACGGCGACGAAGCGTACGGGGTGAGAAACGTACACGTAGCACTCAACCCCCGTGTTTGCCTACACGGAAATCCTCTCTAACGGATTCTAACGCTCGACCGAGCTTGCGCTTTTTCATCTTCGCCAGTCGGACCGATGACTTTTCCCGGCATCGTCTCCCATGATCGAAATTTTCTCGATCCACCCGGCGTAGGTACAGCTCGGAGATCGTCCTCGACGGACGATTATGCCTGTTGCCGAGACACGAGGCTGAAATACAGATTGAAAGCCTCGTCCGAGCAATCGCTGTATCTTCTCCGAGAAAAGGCGACGAAGATCGCTCGACCGGCTCTTCGTTATCCGCTAATCGATAGATATCGTTTCCGAATTTAGCTGCTTTCCCAGCTAAACCGCACCGTTTCGAGAACGTTTCAGCGCGCGTTCTCGTATCTTTTAAAAGAATCGTTTATTCGATCGTTTATGCATACACTCGCATCTTTCGTAATTATAAAACTTTGACGGAGAGTGATACATGGAATTTCGTGTTTCAGGCTATGGAAGCGGCTTATCGAAATCAGCATTGGACACGCACAGCCATCTCAGGCAGCCTGGTATGTAGTAGGTAGATATTTTTGAGAAGTTAAAGCGCTATCCTCTCACCTAGCCCAAGCGAAAATGAGTTCCGGTCAAAGGTATCTCTCTCTCTCTCTCTCTCTCTCTCTCTCTCTCTCTCTCTCTCTCTCTCTCTCTCTCTCTCTCTCTCTCTC
>JAHMML010000027.1:1960457-1974363 GCA_020341155.1 Eciton burchellii | reverse complement strand
GGGGGGGGGGKGGGGRGCGGGGGGGGAGCGCTGTTGTTGTTCTTGTTGTCGTGCGCTTGTATTAAAGTCGCCATGTTCTAATTAAACGTGCCGACGGGGTTGTATCAGTCGTCGGCGAAATCAATGCGGCTATCATTTTCTATTCTCTGTTCTCTGTTCTCTCTTTTATATTCTCCGTTTTCTTGATCGCGGGGCATACATCCTGCCAGGACGGAGAGAGCGAGCAAGACCGGAGGATCAACCCCGGAGGACTCGACGAAAGCGAGCGGCTTTTGCGGCTCTCCTCTCTTCATCCTCGATCTCGCTGTGTGTTACGTACGTGCGTATGTGCAAATGAGAAACCGGTGAAAAAGGGGGAAACGAGACAAAGAGGACGGCGAGCGGGGACACAAAGAACGGTTGCAGCGCGATGGTGGAGGAGAACGAGGTAGGAGGAGGAGGTAGAGGAGGAGATGGAGGAGAGACGAGAGGAGGAAGGCAGATAGGAGAAAAATAAACCAAGGAGAGAGAGAACACATGGTAGGTCAGTCTTGGTTGCCGGCGGTTGGCGAATTGGTCGGGTTGCCATGGAGAAGAGGGCCGGGGGTATTCCCCGGGTATTCGGCGGGGTCCGCCCCAACGGGAAACCCCCATTCGGGAAATTCGCGGCGTCGCCACGCCGAACCATGCCGCGGTGCCGGAGATTTAGCTCGGCTCGGCTAATCGATTCTGCTACCAATCAGCGCCCGCGCCGTTCCTCCAACGCTCTCTGCCACCCTCCGCTTTCTACCCCCTGCTCGCTCCTTTCTCTCTCTCTCTCTCTCTCTCTCTCTCTCTCTCTCTCTCTCTCTCTCTCTCTCTCTCTCTCTCTCTCTCTCTCTCTCTCCCTCTCCCTCTCCCTCTCCCTCTCCGTCCCTCTCTCTCCCTCTCTCCCTCTACCTCCGTCTCATCCTTTTCTCCCTCCTCTCCTCCCGCTAGTGCTCGGTGCATCATCACCGCCATCGCCACTGCTCACCACCCACGCGGGAGCTTCGGTTCTACCTAACGTCATCTCCATACTCGTTCCTCCGTCGTTGACTCTCTACCTTCGCGCGTATCCTACTTCGACTCTGACAGCGCTATCAACGCCGCCTCCACTCGTACACACGCTGCTGCACCCGTAGCAACCCGTATCTTATCCCGCGCGTATATTATGCCTGGCAATTCCCACCCCACGATATAACGCGGGCGGATGCGTGGTAAAGGCACGTATCGAAATCGTCTTTCTTATTAAAGATGCTTTCATCCGTGCAGGGTGCACGAGTTAGCCATCTCGGTTCTCGTTAATCAAGCAGAAACGAATAAATCAGTAATTCGAGAACTTTGCCAACTGAACATCCCTGTTTGATGTTTATTTAATATCTTCGTCTTCAAGAAAGGCGAGAGGATTGAGGTTTCCTATCGATAACCTTACATCCGATATTCCAATAAATTCGCGATTTGTATTTGCATCTTGATGAGAGAAATTAATAAGACAGGCATGTTCCAATCACGAGTCATTATGATTTTTTTCTGATAGGATGAAAATTATGCTTTGATAAAATATGCTCCTGCATACAGAGCAGATCTTTCCGTGAATACTTGCAAGCCGATTTCTTTTTTAAGAAAAATATATGAAAAGTTATTTTCGATCTATCAATGACTTCCTAAACCGGTTTTTCTGGCATGCATCGATCTAACAAAAGTAATAAGGTATCGACAATTTATTAATTACGAAAAGCTTTTTCATTTTAAGAAAGTATGTATGAACGCGCAACTTTTGTCCTGCGAAAAATTCCGAAAGGTACGCGAGGTGCCATCTAACGCCGACTGTCTGCACTAACGCTAATTATCAAAGATATCGACAAGGTATGTTGTAATCTGCAGCATCGTATTTATCAAGAGAGTAATTTTGCTAATGTTTATTAATTGTTTCAGGTATACGAGTACAGATATACATAAAATGCGTGCGTGATGCTGTTGCAAGCATCCAAATTTATTTATGTAACTTAACAACGGTAACAACGATATCTTCGATACGGGAATTCTGAAATATCGATATTGGTGCAATTCTCAATGATGGCAGGTACATACCTGATGACACAAAATGGTGACAAGTGCATGTCCGGAGACAATGGGCCGGACACCGGGCTGCACTTCGACAGGAGACAAGTTTGACGAGAGGGCGGGGTTACCAGTCAATCAGTCAAAAATTATAATATATGAAATCAAGGCATAACGGCATTAAAGTGCACGTTATTAATATTGCAAATCAAATGCGCTGACATTTGCGATAATATCGCGATAATCTCGAGCACTCACTTTCATGCGATAATAATTGCGAAAAACTTGAAGCGCACGTAAACATATTCTCCCGATTGCGCTAGCGATCCGCGACTAAACGCGATTTGAATCTAATGACTCTAAATATCGCATTACGAGAATCGAAATATGAGATGATCGATATGGTATACTACTTGCCGAGAGAAAGATAAAACATATGCGATAGAATATGTTACAGAAAAGTACATAGGTCAAAGTTGTCTTTTTCTCATCTTTCTCATCTTTCTCATTTTTCTCATCTTTTTCTTATCTGCTGCATAGACTTATTCTTATAATGTCATCAATGACTATGCTTCTATTAATAACAGTATTAAGTTCGAACGACTCAATAGAACGACGAACGCGATTTTTCTTTGACGATTTCTTTGACAGATGATTAAAATAAGCAATAAACATTTGACTGTCGGTACGAGAAAATTATGGTGTGAATCTGCGTGATCCGTCCAAATTAATTGACGAGTAACTGAACTCGCATTTTTTTTTCAGAATCGACAGAACCACCTTTCGAACCTGGAAAGATACGCTTGTACAGCATGCGTATCTGTCCATATGCGCAAAAAATACATCTGGTGCTTGATGCTAAACAAATTCCGTAAATACAATTGTTTTGCCTCGACTTGTGCAGATCACTCGTCATCAATCTCGGACAAAAATTTTTTAATATCCATTAGATTATTTTCCTGCCTTAAATTTTTTATATATTTGTATTAATTATTAATATATGAACAAAGCTCCTTGTTAAATATTTATCAATTTTTTTTTAATACTAGTTAAATACTAGTTTTAAATACTGGTTTAAATGCCGAGTTCTTTCTATGAAGAAAATTATATAATTGTTTTCTAATCACAAGGTCATCGCTTAGAAATGATTGTTATAATAAATCTCTTCTCATATATTGTTTCACTTTTAGATATAATGTGATATATGTGAATCTAATATCGAAGCCAAAATGGTTTATAGAAAAAAATCCAACGGGCAAAGTTCCTTGCATCGAATTGAAACCTGGAGAAATACTAAAAGAGAGCCTAATTATAGCTGATTATTTGGATGAAGCTTATCCTGAAATCAAACTATATCCAAATAATCTATGGGCAAAAGCTAAAGATAAATTATTGATCAATCAATTTAATGAGATAGAAGCAATCGTATACAAAGTACTTTCATTACATATTTATTTATTACATACATTACATATATATCTATCCTCCAATACTACAAGTATGATTTCTGAATCGATTATTTTTATATTTCAGCTTTTGTTAGAAATGTCAGAATCAGTGTCACAACAGGAAATGTTTAATAAGTTTTTATCTGGGTTAGACATGTACGAACGTGAATTAGAGAAGAGGAACACTACGTTTTTTGGGGGCAGCAAACCCAATATGTTGGATTTCATGATATGGCCATGCTGCGAGAGAATAGACGCAATAAGAATTTTACGGGGAGAGCACTTTGTTTTACCTCAGGAACGTTTTCCACTATTGGTACGATACGATGCTATTATTGTAGAATAATATGGAATAATGTAAAAGAGGCATAATATCAATTCTTATATTCTGATCTAGTTTGAATGGCGAAATGTCATGAAGAAAAATTCCATTGTGCAAATCAGTTATCTGGATCCTGAAATATGTGTCAAATATGTACGTAGCCGCCTAAGCGACACATCGCAATGTTATCAATTTTTAAATGAAATATTAACGACATAATATTCTGAAATCCATATTAAATATATTAATATATTAATATAATCCATATTAATATATTAATATGTTAAATATATTTAAATATATATATAGCGATATATATAAACTCTGAAGATTTGCTTTCTTTTTTCTATCGAATTTCTTCTTTGCATTTTATGCAAATTCAATTCTATAATTGCATAAATATAGTAAAAATATGCAAAGTTAAAGATTAAATCAATATTATATAATTTTTAAAACAAACATCGAGCAATTTATAGAACAAAGAGGCATTGATTTTCAATTTTGATTGTTGTATTAATACATAGAAACAAGAATTTATAGATTTAAAAATTATTCTTTCTATTCACATAATATATTGATTTAACATATGTTAATTTAACATATGTTGATTTAACATATATAATATAGATATAAACAAAATATATAATTATATAAACAAAATATCGCAAACAAGTTGTATATACATTATACAAATCTGGAATATATATTACAATAAAATTGATTATAATTAAATTACATGAACATGTGTATACTGATCATTCTTGATTAGACAATCCTCGATTGTCAACAGAGAGGCTTGAGTAGACAATGTACGGTTGTTTGCTATTGCCTTCCATGAAGAAATCGTTGCATTAAATATTATCGACTTAATTTATAATTTCTAGTTTGCAAATTAAATGTTTATTTGTAGAACCATGATAACTCTATGTATATATGCGCTATTTAATTCGCGACACCCATTATTAATTATTATGATATACGATGGATTATACTGCTGAGTTCAAGATTAATATACGATGGATTATACCGCTTAGTTCAAGATTAATATACGATGGATTATACTGCTGGAGTATATTATAGTTCAAATTAATATGTAACTGATTAAAAAAGATATAAAAATTAAAATAGTATTTCTCAAATTTGTGTATCTTGTGTATAATAATGTTTAAAAATAAATATTTGCGAAATAGATTTATGAATCAATTGATCAGTATTAAGCTATATCCTATAAAGTAAACTATATTCTGAATTTCATATATAATAAAACGGAACAATCTCAATGCGATATTGTTGTGTGATTGTACTATTACGATCTAACATAATTATATATGTGTATATATATATATATATATATACACATTACATCTTATCAAAAATCATCAGATAAACTACAAAATAGAAAAAGAAACAAAAAAAGATCAAGCATGCCACCATCATGAAGGATTTTGAATTCTCTTTTCTCAATTTCTGCAATTTTTCTTCATTCGTCCTGAGAACTTCTTTCACCTCCTCCAACTCAATCTCCAGTCTTTCACGTTTCTCCGTGGTAAGTAATTTGGTCTTCAACTTTTCCTCTATTTCTTCGATCTTGTTCAAAGTTTCTTTCAAATTCTGCTCCATTTGTTTTATCTTAAAAAAAAGGGAAAAGAAAGTGCAAAAATATTTGAGCTACTCCCTTGCACGAATCTCGTAAAAGTTCCTCAATAAATAATAATAATAGCACACGAAATATCCAGCTGAACTGTTATTACCTTAGAGATGACAGTTTCGTTTCGTACCATGATCAGTTTTTGGATGATATTTACGCGAGTCAAACGAATCCTTTACCGAATATGTAACAAATCGATCATTCAGAAAAAGTCCATTGACAAATATGGCACATTCGGTAACCAGATGAAACAAAGATAGTAAACCGAAATGAAATAATATATCTTAAGCACACTGTCGCAACCAACGAATCTCGTATGACGAGGCTTGCGTACCAACGTGTGCGTATCCAACGAGGCAATTAATCGCATGACTGATCCTATTATGGATATATTTAAAAAGAATTCGTGTTACACGCAATATCCGTTAAGATAATAAAAAGTTATTTTTTCAAAGATGAGGAAGATTTTTAAATTACAATGCGTAATTAACTTATGTGTGTTTATGATAGCTGCATAATTATGCAAAAAAATGTTTATGCTCTTAATACTCTTAATTTAATATCGTTGCATCTTTTATACGCTATATCAGACTAAGAGTTAAATAAAAGTATTCAAATTTGGCAGCTTAAAGAACATATCGATTTAACTGCCGTGCCTCCTACTTGGAGGTGTTGTTTTAACTTTCAGCTTCCTGAATACGAATCCTTCCAATGGTAGGCTGTCAGATCTGATAGTAATTTCGGACAAGATACATCCAACGCGTTGAAAATGGAATTAAATGAAGTTTTTGTCACTTCATGTTTTTGTCACTTCATGTTTTGTCAGTTTGATTGTGATAAAAATGTTGCAGCAATCGTAAGATTGATTCGTGACTGCGCTGTAGAGAGAATATCGTGTCTTTTATTGTGCGTGAAAAAATTTGTGGTGTAAAAAATTTAAAATTGGCATTAAATGCAAGCTATGTTCTGCTCCAAACGAGATGAAGAACAATGCATTCAAAACATCGTTCGACAAAAACTTGACTTCTACTTGAGCTTGCAAAACAGCTTAAAAGTGATGAATCAATGGTTTTTCGCCGTTTTGAAAGCAGTGAAAAAAATCCAGAAGAAAAAGAGATGGTTATGCATCAACTCTAAACCGGCTCATCGTTTGCCCTCATCCTTGCTTGCCAAACAAAAAAGAAAGAGACTTTTGTGGCAAATAATTATAGATGATGAAAAATGAATCTATTTTGAATTGTAAAGCAAATCTATCTACTTTTCAAATATATTTTATAATGCAAAGCATTGCAAAAATTCATAGCTTCATTCTATCCAATATGCATAAGAAAATGCAACATCAATTGTCAACATCAATTCTCCTATAATCTACGAAGAGTGCTTTATTATGCGCATATTTTAAGGCAGATAAGCCATAAGATATCGCTATAAGTCAATAATTATGACATTTCGAAGAAAAACACTTTTAAATACAAATTGATACATTTTATTCTATTGCAATGCCAGACATATTGCTGTTGTGACTAAAAACATGTTCGAATTGTATTTCAGAGTTATCATATCATTCAGAGTTGTACTCTTCACACATTGTTTCTGATCTTTGTCTATTCAAACCAATGCAGCAAGATCTATCTAGCAGTTTTAGAATGCTGAAGAAGTACGAGAATAAGTTGATAAATAAATTATCTTCAAAATTGAGTCGTTTTATTGATCAAGCTATTACCTTATAAAAAGTAGCAAAAAATTTATTAATAGCAACGGCCAATGTATTGATTGAAATATCAATATGCCATTTTAATGTTATTAATAAATAAAAATAATTTTAAAGTTATATGAATTCTTACAAGCATCTAATATGTAATAAGACATAATTCGTTATATATTTATTAATAATTATTTTTTATAATTTTAACATGCAGTGTTCTTGTATTTCCGGCTACAAATTGGATAAGGATAAAGGAACAAAGTAAGTGATCGTATATCTAAACAATAAATTAAACATTTTGATATTTTTCATTGTTAATAATTATAAATATAATTTGCTTCATAACTTCGGTGTATTATACAAAGAATAATCTTTGATCGCCAGTGATAGAAGAATTTCAAATCACAATCCATATTTTGTCAAGAGAGAGGTATATTCCATAATCTTACAATTAATTTATTCACAAGAGGGATCAAATATGATTCACTGCCCTTATTTTTATCTATCTTGCTAATAGATAGCATCAGGATATCAACATCCTTTCTTTCTTTCATCATTATGAAAACAATAATCAAACAACGTTTAAGACAAGCTCCGGGTGATAAATAAGACGTTAATAGAGAATAACAAAATAAATAAAGATGCAACAAATAGAACTATCAAGTTACCACTTGGTCCAGTTCATCAATCTTTCATCTCTGAGAAAAGGAATAAGATTCAACAAAATGCCATATAAAAAGCACATTTCAAGCAGATAAACATTGGCAGCTCAAGCAATGAACACTTTCACACTTTAAGCTAGAAAAAACATTTCTACATATGAACCAGGCTTATGAGAAAACAATATTTGATTGTTAAACCATAAAAATCTTGTAAAACTATAATGTGATGATACATATACATATATATTATTATAAAATAGAGATAATTAAATAACAAGGTAACCCAACAATGCTTCCAAATTTTGTAAGTCACTAACACATGATGAGGCATTAAAGAGCTCATAAAAATAGTCCCTTCTTCGAAATATTTTCGTTGTTTTTTTTTCCCAGAAATTGTGTTGAATAATTTTTAAAGTTTTATGCTATAAATATCAGTTAAATAATTAATCGAAAAAAAAACAATAAAATAAACATGATTATAACATATTCTATTATTAAAAAGATCGACATCACATCCAGAGAGCGTTTTAACATGCTATCACATTGGTTAATGTTAATATATGTGATTAGGTTAAAAAAGTGTTGATAGAATCTGTATTTAGCCTGCAATAACAAATTCATAAACTTAATACATTAGAAGAATGCGAATTCACCTATTTTGGTAACACCTATATCGAAGGAATTAAATTAGATCGGATAACGCGATAAGAAGATCACCGATAAGTTCCTCTTTATGATACTATTTTCCTATGATATTGGCTAGCAAGTAATTTGGTTTTAAAAAATATCAATGCTTGATATTCTGATAGATATGTAGATATATAAAAGTTTTCTCTATGATAGAAAAAAATAATAGAGAAAACGCATATCCGTGAGAATATATTTCTACGAAAATGATAAAGTAACAAAAAACATAAGTTATGTTATTACATGAAATGAGAAGTGTTAATGAAATTCACGCAAGAATTTCACGTGAATTTTTATCGAATTTGTATCGAGAAATTTGTTCATCGCCACATCATTAATTCCTTTCTATCTGTCTATCTTTCTATCTTTCTTTCTTTTTATAATTAATTGCACTATTTAGCTGGAACTTACAGATGGAAAACTGATTCGACAGACCAGGTGAAAAACTGGATATTTTATACATTATGTTCTAAAAATCGCAAAACCAGTAATATAGTATAACCGAAATCCCAAGCTAATATAATGTTACTACATAACAATTCGTAAATTCAGACCGTTTCAAAAAGCCGAAAAATCCTTAGGAACGCGGAAGCTTTGAAATACTGAAGACTCACTAGAACACAGAATACTTTTAATGAAGAGCCGATTTTGCAATACTCAATATGCAAAGACTTCGTATGCTAGTGGCTTTATGTTCGCGCACACGTTTATTTAACGATTGATTCTTAGGAAACGCATGCTCTTTATGGGCGCTATCTATGGAGGGACGATCATTCAGTATCCAAATATATTTTAAGCGCTCTCTCTCGACGTGGACTATAACTCGAAGTAGTAGAAAGCGGCATTAAGCGTGAATTTTCCTTAATTTCCTTGATATTGATCTCCATTACCTCGTCAGGATATAATGACTTTTGCTTTTCCCTATTATCCCTAGAAAATTTGATATAATTCAGTAATATTTAAAACATCCTTAATAAAATTCGCACGCTTGAAAATGCGAGAATTTAGTTACCTATACAAGAAGATGGCACCATCCTCGATATTGTAACACAAACTATCGTTCTGTTCGTTCCAATCATGGTCATTTTGGATTCGTAACATAGGAAAACTGCCTCTTCCCTTCGCTATATCGATGTACTCTTCTGGAATATCCGATATTGAAGAGAGCTAAAAGAAAAATTAAAAGATGTATTTACATTCTTATTTTCATTATCTTATTAATAAAAAAATCATTTTCTTACACAACTTACTTTATTTTTTAATTCTTCGACGATTTTATTATTCAAAATAATTTCTTGGAATTGTTCCAATTGCATCTTTTCCGATGACCACTTCCTGACGAACATGACGATTTGATTACTGTCTGTAACTGGCTCTTTATCGGGTAATTCTTGAACAATCATTTCAAATTGCGAATGAATCCCGAGATCTTCGAATTTTTGTTCATTTAGAAATACTTTTGAGGGCGTTTTGTAACATTTTTTCCTAAGCCGACATTTTTCATATGGTATATCTATGTCGTATTTTCTCTTTATTTCTGCCAGTATCTCCTTTTTCGCATGTCCAACCGTCGTATCTTTTGAGACGATCCATTCACACAAAAAATTGTAAGGCTAATAAAAATTACAAAGATAATATAAGAGATAATTATCAAGATAATCTTAACAATATAAAAATTATGGCGCGCGCGCGCACACACACACGCAWACCCCCCCCCCCCCACACACAGACAGACAGACAGACAGACATACACAGAGAGAGAGGGACGGAATAATATTGATATACAAACCTCAATGGAATCGATTAACAGGTGATACAGTTTCACTTTAAATTCGCCGTTACGCAAGGCTCGGCCAAGTTTTACATTAAGTCTTTCGCCATCCTCGTATGAGCTGAGTTGCTCTGTCAGACAACTGCATTCCGATTCTCCGGAACTTGATAAACGAAAAACTTTAAAATATTCCACCGGAACACCCACAAATGGTTCCAAATCTTTTTTTAAGGTGCTTAATTTCATTCTCTTATCTACTAATACTTTGAGTACTGCAAGGAGAAAAAAAGACAATTCATTAAATTGTAGATATAAAGCAGTTAAAAAGCAAATGTTCAGCAACCTACATTTTTGTTGTCTGCTATCTATATACGGTGTAGCTCTAAAATAATAATCAGAATCATCATCGATATCCCAGTTTTCTATCTCAAATTGTTTTGAGATCTTGTAGGTACGATCGTGCCATGAATGCGATTGAATATCAGTATCCTCCGGAGCATCACCGACCAATGTTTTGTCGCTATCACTAAGGCTACTGTCTTCGCTATTACTTTGTTCAGGAGTATTCCATTCTTCAGCTTCCCCTAATTGAGGACTTAGATTTCGTATGGTTGTATCTTCGTTTCGTGTACCGCATTTCCACATTTCATTGTATATTGCATCGACATCCCAATGGGATTCAGTAGCACTCAGTTTAGTTGGACCAATACTGACGGGCTTCTCTTTGTTCTCGTATTTATCCTCCAATACAGGAATATTCAATTCTTCCAATACTTCTATTAATAATTAATAATAAGATACAAGTTATGAGATTGTTTTTTTTTTTAGTTAGAATTATAATTATGACTTATAATCGCATTTTGTGACGATTATAGCAAAGCATTTCACCAAATTCGATCATCTGTACTTAGAAACATTGAAAATATAAAAATATTTGGAATGATCGAGTTGAATGAATCGCAAATGGCATAAAAATCGTGTAGTTACCTTTACTAGTATCTGGCAATTGAATATGCAGAGAAATGACATATCTAAAATTTTCTATAACTCTATATACTGTTGATTCTTGAAAAGATTTGTTATTATCTATATCGTACATTGTAGTTATGAATATTTTATTCGCATTATAAAATCCTTCAGTCTGAAGATCATTATCATCATTTTCCACGGGTTTAGTTTCCGGGAATTTTTGCAATATTACTTTCATTTGTTTAGGATCCATATTAATAACTTTTCCTACGGTTTGTTTATAGTCTTTAACACTTTGCGACAACGAACCTCGGATATCGATCGAACCATCAATTACCTCCTCTCTGGCTATGTCTATGACAAATACCTTAGTCGCAACTCCTGAAGCATAACGTTCAAATAATCTGGATCAGTCTTGCCATTTTAGCTATACATAAATATAAAATTATCCGCTCACTTCGAAGCAGACGCATACTCACCACCTGGCAAATACGTCTCAAATTTCTGATCTTTACGACGTATCTCCAACAATAAATCGAAACGTCGCGAGATACGCCATATTTTACGTACAGGCTCATGTTCACGATCATCATAACTGCATTCTATCAAATCGGTATTATGATCGTAACTAACCAAACGGCATTGATCTAGACTCACGACATTCTCGAGTCCGAATTTCTTATATACTTGCTCTGTTGCCTCGGTCCAGGTAATATCCGGCATAACATATAATTTAACATTCATCAGTTTTCCCTCTACCGGATGATGACAGTATACCTTTAATCTGGGTATGGACATTTGCTTCTCACGATTTTTCCTATCATTATCTTCATTCTCTTTCATTTTCCTCAATAATTCCTAAAAAAGATAACATTCTTAGATATGGACATGGACAATATTTTGAAAGAGAAAAGGTATCCATATATTGAGCTTTTTACTCGGATCATACTTGAATATGTTTCGGGAAATCCTGAGTTTGCATAGGTAGTGTGTTGCGAACACGATCGATTTGTCTATACATGAGCATATATGCATTCGTGCTACTACTATATACACCGCTATAATATGTTCTTGGAGGTCCGCCACCATATGTTTTCTGGATATCATCGTGAGTTATCTGAAATCATTAAAAAAAAAAAAAGGAAAAAGAAAAAGTAAAATCTTAATTAAAGATTTTAGATTTAAACCATTAAACTTTAAAATCGTTGCTCATACCTGAGTTACGCTTTGATCGTTAAAGCACAACCATTCTTGTGTTCTGAAATCCTTTATGTAAGCGTAATAGTGACCACCGCTTGCGCTGCCACTGTGAATCATGATAGAGAACAATTCGTATATGTACGGACCTTTTGCCAGCATATAAGCACTGCGATTCTTCTCGTTCTCATGATTATGCGTCGTACAACTCGATGTCGATGGTCCGTTGCTCATATCGATACCTGGAGACGAACACGTGCCTCTTCAGATCTTTCTTTCACGATTTTCATTACTCCCTTCCGAGGTAATACCTTCATCATCATCTTGATCATGGCTGGCCGAATGATTGCTGTTGGAAAGACTATTGTCGCACGGTGTACAATCATCGTCCAAAGTACCACTGTCTGTTGTAGAACTATCGTCACACTTGATACCCAAACCGATATCCTCGTCGCCACCTGGAGATTCTTGACTTGTTGTGGATGAAATGAAAGAGTTCAAATTCAACGTGTCTGGGAAGCTTACTCTGCAATAGCGCACATATTATAAGATTACAACGAAAAATTAAATTCGCAATGATCAAGTGAAATATTTTACGTACTTATCATTAAGCTTGATTCTATGATAGGTTTTATAATCGAAGTCGAATCGCTTGAGATGTAAAGTTAACAGATATGGAAATTTTGTGAACTTTAATCCTTTATGCGCGTCACACTTTTTATTGCATTTTTCACAATGATACTGATTGGTTCCTTCTAGCGTTTCGTATTGAACGAATGCTCTAATTGCTTCTTCCTACAAAAAAAAGTCTTTCTCTCATACATGCACAAGTGTGAGTAAAACATGAAATTTTAGCAAACAATAGTATCTTACCACACTATTGTATGCAACGTTGCTTCCGTATGGTTTAACTGGCAATGGGATATCAAGAAACGTATCTTCTCTCGATTTCTCTGTTCCACACTCGAGACATTTAACATAATCCATCATCTTCCCTAGCAACATAAAAGGCAGATTACAAACATTTTTATAAATTATAATTTATCATAATAATCTTCATAAAATTTATACCTTCGTAAAGCCTATTGATCAGATCAGCCTGTTCCGTATTTTTGAATTTTTGTTCCAATGCATCGAACATAACTCTACAAAGTTCTTGAATGTCATGTTGCTGCCATGCTTCAGTAGAATCCCATCCGAAACTTTTGGTCAATGATGTGGTTTCCACTGCGGATTTTGTAGATGTCTATTTGAGAAAATATTAGCATTACATCATATAATTCATATATAGTTATGCATAAGAATAACTTAAATGAGTGTGTGTTAGTGTGACTGTGTGACTGAGTGAGTGAGTGAGTGAGTGAGTGAGTGAGTGAGTGAGTGAGTGAGTGAGTGAGTGAGTGAGTGAGTGAGTGAGTGAGTGAGTGAGTGAGTGA
>JAHMML010000027.1:1938121-1960352 GCA_020341155.1 Eciton burchellii | reverse complement strand
GAGTGAGTGAGTGAGTGAGTGAGTGAGTGAGTGAGTGAGTGAGTGAGTGAGTGAGTGAGTGAGTGAGTGAGTGAGTGAGTGAGTGAGTGAGTGAGAGAGTGAGTGAGTGAGTGAGTGAGTGAGGGAGGGAGGGAAACAAAGTGTATGTGTGTGTGAAATTTTTAAGCATACCTGTAAATTAAGAAATAATTTCTGCAATTGATATGGTATACTTAAAGCTTCGTCCTTTTCTGAACTATCTATATATTCCCAATTGTACAATGCATTACGAAACTCAGGAGTCATGTATAATGCTTGGAGAAGACTATTCAAATAACAAGTCATTGCTTGATTGACTAAGCCAACATAACCTTTAAGAAAAATTACGAACTTATTAATTATTTAAATATATTTTCTATATGCTGGTGATATTTTTTTCCGTTAATGTATGTTAATGTATGAATATATATTGAAAAAAATTATAAAATTACGCTTCATGTACTTGTCTCTGTTTTAATGAAACTTCTAAAGTTAATTTCTTCTCTATTATCTCTAGCATCTTCTCTAGTATCTTCTCTGACATCTTCTCTAACATCTTCCTTAACAATATCTTCCTCTCCCCATACATGTGGTTGAAGAGCTGGTGCATCTGCAAGATTAAACGTTGGCAAACTGCTGCATCCTGTGGTCTTTAATCGCGTTGTGTCTATAACGAAGGGTTGTGATGGATCGACAACAAATAAAGTGTTCTTTATTTCGGGCAAATTAGAATCACCCGAAAAATCCACTCCAATTTCTTCCATCGTGTTTTGTTCCTTCACATCAGATAAATCAATCTAGTATCGAACACAAAATATGTTATGTTGCATTAAAGCACATACATTTATGATTAAAATTAAACGAGATTATAAAACGTGATTAGTAACCATGCTATGTGATGATGTGTATAACAGCAGCTTGAAACTATCCGATCGCATACGATAGTGCTCTTCAATGTAATTGTAAAGATCTTTCACGCGTGTTGATATACGTAAAGGAAATTTGTCACAAAGTTTATGATTAGCCTCAAAGGGCATACTAAAGTGTACCACGCATGTTTGAATCTTTTCAGCTCTGCAAACCATGATCTGTAAATAAAGTATCCAATATATATTTTTAATATCATATCAAACGTATATTATAATTATTATTATCCAATCATTATGACAACAACATAGTTTTTTACAGTAACGTACACTTACGAAGCAAACTTTCAAAGATGATTATTAAATTAATTTTACAATAAGTACAAAAATATTATCTAATATATGTGCATTCTTCAAAAGAATTCTGTGAAATGAATCTAGTATCGGTTTAATATACATGTAAAAAAAATATCACATTGTGAATATTATATTGAAACAAGGACTTTATGGTACATTATTTATCTTTTATTAATAAATTCAAAATTTAAGAAAAAACTATTGTTACAAATTTGTTTCTCAGAAACCTGTCAAAAATTGGCATAGTGCCACATTGACAACGGAAAATGAGCAAGATCTACGCAACACAGCAGGATGCTGGTCTGCATGACACAGTACGGAAAGCCTATACAGCCTCCAGCTATATTTAGAATGTCTAAACCAAGCTTGTGAAATGGCTCTCTTTTCCGAGATCACAATCCCCTCCCTTCCTGTCTGCTTTTCTATTTTATAATCTTTCTTTTCCACTGTGAGATAAAATCAAAGCATAGAATGATTCTAATAACTTTTTTTATGATTATAATTATAATTGACTGCTGATTATCATTGATCATAATATTTAAATTATTTTAAATAAATTTTTGATTGCTTAGTTGTTATTATATACATGAAAATCTCATTCTCTTACTTCTTCATTACACGTTACAAATTATTTTTACATCTAAATCTAAATATAAATACAATGACTTTCTAAAAATTATAAATGCAATCGAATTATATAAGAATATAATAATATAAAATGCATAATAATTTTATATAATTTATATAATTATATAATTAAATAATTTATTTATTAAATTACATAATTATATAATTTTATATAATCAAAATATTACTTATAAAGAATAATCAAATTTTATTGTTGAAACTTACCTATATATTCTCTTTATGTTATACGGATGATTTATTAATATATGCTTTAATAAAAAGCTTTTTCCTAATCAATTGATGCGATCTAAAAGTGAGATCAAGAACATTTAATTCAAAGAATTAAATATTATCATATAAATCATATATCATTTAAGATAAATTTCATTAAAATATGATTGCTTATTTTTTTCTAACATTTCTCACAACATATCTATTTCTCATAGTATATCTTTGCAATGTATGTAGTCAGTCCCAACAAAATCATTAAATACAATAGATGGAAAGCTTCCACTTCTTCCAAACTAAGGTTGTCCTTTATAATACTCGAGTTTATTTTTGTTATGGTTAGAAAGGACTAGCTTAATATTATTCGCATGTGAAACTTCTTCGCAGGACATTACTATGGATAAGATATTCTTGGATAAGCTCTCAACAGAGATCCTCTTTCATTGACGATCTTCCGATTCAATTACATTGTGCATGCGGCCCTGCATTATGTATGCGCGCAATGCGTGTATTACGTGCATTATGTAAATATAAATATCTGTCCAAGACGCAGCGAGCTAACGCTTATTAACGTTAAATCTGAGACATGAACACGACACTCAGAGGATCGGAATGCGTCGCCGTGCCAAGAGGAGCTTATTGAGGCCCCTGGAGCTTTCCAATTGACGCGATGCGTGAGCATGATCGATTCGATCGCGATCGGTGAGAGCAGCATGAGGTAGACGCGATGGATTTCCGCATGTCGCGCGCGCGGGGATCGATCCGCGCGCGCGAAAAACGCTCGCGGGCGTGTGCCGACAGCACGACACTCGCGGCGCGAACTCATTAAACGGGCATTACCGCGGGCTACGCAACGAGGAAGCCTCGTGAAATGGCTGATCGGCCGGCCCAAACGAATGACCCACCGAACGATGACAGGCCGGGGACGGTCCCGTGCGCCTTTCCCGTGTACAGCCCGTGCGTATCGCTTGATGCCCGGATTCCGGGTTCCTTGCTGCACCTAACGCACCCGTAACTCGTGACAAGATCAACGGTAGGCACCGTCGGCGAGCAGTCCACGAATTCACACCGAATCCGATTCAGGAACTGACCTCTTACCGAAATCACTGACACATGTGCACACACTCACTCTCTACGCCATATTTCCCTCGCACAGCGGCATCTCGCGCTTTTCGCACCGACCAATGCTGCGCTCTGCCGACGCATTTGGGAAACGTGCGTAACGGGACTCGTTAAGAGTTTTTTTCTCTCTCTTTTTCTTCTCGTCGTGCACTCTTTTTATATCGACTCTCTCTATATCAACATTCGTGTTTTTTGCAAATAATGATTTTAAATGTAGCGCATGTACCGTACGTGATGTAAAATTTAATAAACATTTGATAAATGTCTTTCAAAGTCGTATTTATGATTGAAATATGATATTCAAATACCGTTTTATCTAACGGCGTAGTAAAACTGATTAATATATATAGAATATTTGTTTTAGATTTATCGTATTAAGTTATTAAATTTATCAACTCTTTCAAGATATCTGAGAAGAAATTACTCTAATACTAGAGGCATTAGTCATAAGATAAAATTCAGTTTTTAAATAAGAAGCCTTCAATGCTGCACGAACACTGTTTAATATTCGCATACAAGGATTGCGTGTTAAATACGTCTCGCAGCAATAACATCATTGAAATTGTTTTCAGAAGTTTTCAATCGTTTGACATATAAAATAATATTGTAGTAATAATATTGTATAGTATGTTATTAAAACTATCTTTCAAGACCAAAAACTTTTCTTGTACGCAAATAATTCATCAGACACATCGATAACAACATAATATAAGAAAATCATGGAGCATTAAGGATTAGAAGATATAATTCAAATGTCAAGTATTACGCGAAGTGCATCGCAAACAATATTTTTCACATGATAAAAAGATGCAAATTATAATCGATCGATAAGTTACATTTGATATACAGACAGAATGTCCTAGGAAATTGATAATTATCAGACTACGTAATCTATAAACAAGCATGTAATATTCAATTAATTCTAACAGCAATTGTCTTAGTTTTTCATGGAGAACGTCTCTTTACTTTACTTACTTACGCATGTACGACCAAGTTATCATGCAATCCGATTGTTTTGGATACTAGAACAACCTAGGTGACGCTACGTAAGTTCTACGCAATGTAAATTGCTTCCTCTGTTATGACATTATTCTATGGTGCTCCATAAACTGATGCGCGGCATTGACAGATACGATGCTCGTAAAATGTCAATGACAATCTGACAGACGCGCTGATAGATAGTATCTCTGAACAAACATATATCTCCGCACGATGGATCTGGCCAAGTCGTTCTTCAATGTTCGCGATCATGACGGTTATGTTGGAAAAGAAGAGCATAATGTAAGTGTTGGCATGAATGAATGCTTTCTGAATTGAATTTTACGAAATTAATAATAAGCATTGATAATATGATACGTGAAAATAAATACCTTATGTTAATCCCCTTTCTTAGTACAAATCAGTTCTTAGAAATTTGAAAAATTTTCAATATAAACAAATAGATTGTGAAACTACTATGATGAATCTATACTTGTGAAATAGATTTTTATGTATTATGAAGCATTTGATATAAACTGTTGTTAAACTGTTGTTTAAAGACATTTTGTACTACTTGCTGTTCATGTTTTTAGAAAAAATTGGAAACAGCTCTCTCTGAAGATGAGATTGAAGTCGAAGTTGGTGGTTTATGCGGTGAAACTTTATCACCGGCACCAGGTGGTCCATTCTCGGCATTAACTCCATCCATGTGGCCACAAGATATTTTAGCTAAATTGAATCAACCCGATGATCCAAATTCACAACCTGAATATAGGTAAGATTTATATATTTTAGGAAAAAAGCAGATTCAAATTTATACTTAAAATATATAAAAGAAGTATATATATTATATGTAGAAGATATAGTATGAATTATTACAAAATAATCTTTAAAAATGTTAATTCTGAAATTTAGGTTTGATGAATTTGGCTTTCGTGTGGAGGAAGAAGATGGTCCTGAACAGAATTCGAAGAAGTTATTGGGAATACCATTTGTTGAAGATCCTCAACATAGGTTGGTCAATCTTGATTCTTATATATATATATATATACACACTTAATGTACGTATCTAATTAATGATGAAGAATGCAATATATGTTACTTTATAAATGTTTTATAATTATTACAATTAAATACAATTTATAAAGCTATTAAGAATTAAAATTAAAACAGCAGAAAATATATTCTTTTTTCAGGTTACAATGGGTTGCTCTTTTGGAGTTTAGCCATAATAAAGAAGTGGCAGAGCTTTCATGGCAAAATATGGATCGAAGGCTTCCTCGTACAGACAAATTACGCGAGATGATTCGATATGGAATACCTCATTCTTTGAGACCACAGATTTGGATGCGTATGTCAGGTATAAAATAGTATAGATAAGCGTAATAAAGAATGAACTGTGAATACAATTTTCTAAAACTATATCTTTAATTACAGGAGCACTCCAAAAAAAGTGTTCATCAGAAATAATGTACAAAGATATAGTAAAAGCTTCGAGTAATGATGCATTAATGACCAATAAGCAGATCGAGAAAGATCTTCTTCGTATTATGCCAGCCAATGCATGTTTTAGCCACCTTCACAGCACCGGTATACCTCGTTTAAGACGCGTCATGCGTGCCTTAGCTTGGCTATATCCTGATATTGGGTATGAAGAAATACAAATATATATTAAGGCTAGAATTTTCATTATATCGATATATATATTATATACATATTATCGATATATGCTTTTCTTTCTTGCATGAAGATATTGCCAAGGTACTGGTACAATGGCGGCATCACTGTTGTTGCTATTAGAAGAGGAAGATGCATTCTGGATGATGGCAACGATAGTAGAAGATTTGTTACCAGCCTCTTATTATTCCTCAACATTATTGGGTAATATATTTCATCGATCTTATAAAAAAAATTATTAAATTATGAATTATTTTATTAAGTCAAAAGTTTCTACTAATAATCATAAAATGATCGAATTATTACTTTTATAGGTATTCAAGCTGACCAAAAAGTACTTCGTACATTAGTAGCTAATTATCTTCCCGATATAGATCACGTTTTGGTGCAACATGATATAGAATTGAGTCTCATATCTCTGCACTGGTTTTTAACTTTATTCGCATCGGTTGTGCACATGAAGATATTACTGCGCATATGGGATATGTTTCTTTTTGATGGATCTATAGTTTTATTTCAAATTACGCTCGGAATGCTGAAGATAAAAGGTATTTGATATCACTATCAATAATTTATTATTTTATATAATTTCAGTATATAATTTCAGTATTTATTGTTGTTAAATATTCTTTCAGAAACAGATTTAAGACAGTTGGAAAACTCTGCACAAATATTTAATGCTCTCTCAGACATACCAGGAGATATCGATGATGTGGACCAATTATTCAATGTATATTTTTCTCAATATAATTTTATATTAATATATCAATAAAATTCATTTAACGTTTAATGCATTTAATATATGTTTCAGATATCTCTAGAAGTTAGTGGATCATTGACAGATGTGTTAGTTGAAACTCATAGACGCCGTCATTTGGCTTATTTAATGGCTGATCAAGGTGGATTAGTAGGCAATCCGGATGCCGTACCAAATTTACCAAAGCAACATTTGAATAGGTATAGAAATTTGTATATCTCTTTTTATCGATATCGATCAACAATTATACGATAGGATAATTTTAATATTTTTCGCTATTTTTTCATATCATTATGTCATATGCAGGCGTCAAATGAAGCGAAGCAAATCTATGTTACAAGCAATTTTATTTGGAAATGATGATGGTGAGGACGATACCAAATCCAAAAATATTCGTCAGACAGGTAGGTGAGATGGTAAATGAAATAAAAGATTTTTCAATAAAATTTGAAAAAATCTAACTTGAGATTCTGACTTGAAACTTCAAATTTTTAGAGATTCTAGTGGATTTAAGAGAAGCTGTTTTACAAGTTGCAAGACATTTTATCAATGTCGATCCAAAATTAAATAACATTGTTCTCATAGCAGATTATACCATGGAAAGTCATGCAAAAGACCATGACAATTATGTCAATGTATCACGAACGCGAAAAAGAAGAGCCAAAGCTTTATTAGGTTTAAACTTTTTTATATTATCATCGTTATCATCGTCATCATGTTCATGTTATATCGCATTAGCAATAAGAATCTCTCGTATTTAGATTATATTAAACAGATTATATTAAAACCCTTCGTAAATTTATTCTGTTATAGATTTTGAAAGACATGACGATGATGAACTTGGTTTTCGAAAGAATGATATAATCACAATCATTAGCCAAAAAGATGAGCATTGCTGGGTAGGAGAACTCAATGGATTGAGAGGTAATACATACATATAAAAATTTTAAGTTCTCTTAGATTATATTTACTTTCCACAAGTTTTTTTACACATATGCAACCAATATGATTTCACGTGATATTACATTACATTACTTCAATATTAATTTGAATAGATTAATATTTTGTGTCTCTTTGTATTGTAAATATACAATGCTTAGAGAATTAATTTAACGATATATCTTTCAGGATGGTTTCCAGCAAAGTTTGTAGAATTATTGGATGAACGAAGCAAGCAATATACGTGTGCTGGAGACGATGCAGTTAGCGAAGCTGTTACAGATTTGGTGAGAGGCACATTATGTCCCGCCGTAAAAGCGGTGTTAGAGCACGGAATGAAGAGACCATCGTTCTTAGGCGGGCCATGTCATCCATGGTTATTTATCGAAGAGGCTTCCAATAGGGAAGTAGAAAAAGATTTCAATTCCGTTTATAGCCGATTGGTATTATGCAAGACATACAGATTGGACGAGGATGGTAAAGTTCTAACACCAGAAGAGGTATTACAAATTGTACCAAAAAGTAACTCATGTTACTCTTCTTTTCTTTTTATAAACGTTCAGTAAATAATAAGTCAATATTTTTTTCAGTTATTATATCGTTGCGTTCAGTCTATAAATTTAACACATGACAATGCACACGCTCAGATGGACGTGAAGCTACGTTCTCTTATCTGTCTCGGATTAAATGAACAAGTACTTCATTTATGGTTAGAAGTTCTCTGTTCTTGCGTAGAAGTAGTACAAAAATGGTAAATATGAAGAATAAATACATTGGCCTATGAAAAAATACTTATATTTTCTATATATAATAATATATACTGCTTATTATGCTTAGATATGAATAACATATATAATGCACAGGTATCAGCCATGGAGTTTTATAAATAGCCCAGGTTGGGTGCAAATCAAGTGCGAATTAAGAATTTTAAGTCAATTTGCATTTAACTTGAATCCTGATTGGGAACTACCGCCCAAAAAGGAACAATCGCAGCCTTTAAAAGACGGAGTTCGTGATATGCTAGTCAAACATCATTTATTTAGCTGGGATCTTTAGCATATACAAGAGAATTTACGCTTGATAATTTATTAGTAGTAAATAGATGGCTGTGCCATCTTCTCAGATTTAATCTTTTATCTATGATCTTTAATTTATTATAGCAAATATCCAGATTGGAATAATAATTGGTATAATAATCTTAATTTAAAGATAATTTCAGAATTGTAATGTTTTTCTATAAATCTTACTTCAAAAATATAAAAAGATAAAATTAATCATTCTGATTGAAACAATGAATGATTATAAGAAAACAAGATCTTATGCCTAGAAAATAGAAATATTTAAATAGAAAAAATATTAGATAACTATTGTTATGTACTATGTCTCTCTAATTGTATAATATGTAATTTCTATATATGTATGTATATATGTACAAGTATATGTTATATAATATCACATCTTTTCAATTGTGACGTACTTTGCAACAAAAGATGTTATAATTTAAGAGATTTATTTTTAAGCAGTGCCTTTGATATACAAATATAATTGAAATATCCTATATACATATTTTAAATATTATCGGCCTTTATATATATATATATATATCAATGTGAAAAGAAAATATCTAGATCTATTTATTTTTTTAAGAAATATCACAGAGAAATATCAATGCAAAACCTATTTTATTTAATATAGTTACAATATAGAACATATAGAAACACACACACACACACACATATATATATATATTTCTTATATATTTTTCACTTAATGTTTACATATTTTACAACACGGATCTGCAAAATTCTCATCAATGATTTTTATATCAGGATAAGATTTTTCCTCTTTAATTTCAGTAGGCACGAGAGGCATTAAAAATCTGTCCTTGTCGTATCTTAAAGAAGCAAGTAAAGTTTTGTATTTCTCAATAGTCGATTCATCAATATGTAAATCATGTTCATTCAAAATAGCTGAAATATCTTCTTTGCACACTGGTTCATCAGAGACTTCGATATCACACTTACACCATCGTTTTTTGATATAAATAAAATGTAAATCCATAACATTGGTGCCAGTTAATCCCGTCTTGATTAAATCTGCACCTTTCTTGAAACGCGAATAAAAATTGTATGTATCGTTCTCTTTTAAAGTATTTTCGGGTAACATGCGTTCTATTTCCATTATCGTTAATGCCAAAAGAGCATCATTACTTTCGTTATTTTTGGCATTATTATTTTGAGCGGAAATAGATTTTTCTATCATTTTGCTGGAATTGTACTTCTGCAGATTGTGTATCAGAGTTCTTTTACCCGTTGCTTTTGGTTTCTGTTCGAACCAACAAGTTCCTGTACATGCTTCCTCTACATCGTTAGCCATAGATTTAACTTTCGCAAGAAAATCATGCATCATAGGTGCAATGGCAGGATAACCAAATGCACCTGTTACGTCAGTAGGACCATCTTGACCGTCACTAGCTCCACAGAACATCATTACATTGTATTCAGCAAGTCGCGGGAAACTTTTTATTTCTGCCAACCAATCTAACGAAAAACGTAAAGCCAGCTCCTGATTTCTACCACCTTTCCCACTGCCTGTTACCACCACTGTGGGTTCTCCTCCTCCTATCAAAACTATATCACTAAGATTGTTAATGCGATTAAAGATTTCATGTACTTTGTCAGCGGATAATGAGAGAATTGGCGTATGCTGCATTCTATGGTAAAATTCTTTTCTACTCAACTCGTTTAATAAAACGCGACATATCAAGCTTGTTACATGAGCATACGCTGAACTCACTTTCTGTACATCTCCCGTAACGTCGTTTCTTAATATTATCGGAGTCAATTTTTTACGTGCCGCTTCCAAGCTTGCAGCTTCAAGAGCTACTGCATTGTTTCCTATAATCAAGTTCGTTACGTGTTTGAACTGTTTAAGCGGACTTAACAAATGTTTATCGTCAAAAGCCTCCTTGGATATTATAACACTCTTCAGATCACCCTCTAATGACTGATACAATTTATATTTTTTTAATATAGCAATAACATGCTCCGGTGCCTTTGGATTGTAAGCAGTAGGACCACTAGCGATTAAATCCACGGGATCGCCAACAATATCCGACAGTATTAATGCGATGACAGAAGCAGGATAAGCCATTCGTGCCAAACCACCACCCTTCACAAGAGATAACTTTCTTCTCACGGTATTGAGTTCGATGATATTGGCGCCTGCATTTTGCAGCTCCTTGCAGAGTTGCAACTTGTCATCCTGATCAAGAAGGGGCCTAGGCATGTAAAGTAACGCGGATCCTCCACCTGATACCAATACTATCAAAGTATCTTCCTCTGTCAGATTTTCAACCAAATCTATAATATCATGCGTGGTATCCAATGATCTGCTATCAGGTTGATTGTTTATGCTACCCTCGCGATACTCTATCACGCTATTGTATAATTTCGGAAAGTCCAATTTGTCTTCCGACGTCCAAATGGCATCCTTCGATATGCTCGGAACGCTCACTATACCTTTCTTCAAAACGCTACCGAGAATTTTCTCAAGTTCTATTGCCATTCCCATAACTGCTTTCCCAAATCCAACTAGGTAAACGTTACCCGGAAGCGGGAAGCTCTTCTCGTTGACGTGCAGGACATTGTCGCGAAACTTTACTTTGTTCCGTATAATCTCGTATGGTGATACTGCTTTCACGGCGCAACGAAAGATATCTTCCAGATCTGACTTGGAATCGGACAAAAATTTTGCGTTCGCCGACATACCGCGATTCGTATATGCGCACTTGAAGATTTTTGTTAGGTTAAGACGAAAAGCAACAAAACAACTGAAAATTGGAATACGGATAATAAGTGGCATATCCTGTCCCCCATTAACAATTATCAATTAGTGATGAAAAATTAAGACACTTGCCTAGACTGGGCGAATCGATGCAATATCATATTTTCGTATATTAAATCGCTAATTAAACGCGTTTATCAGTGCAAGATTTTTTTTAACACAGTACCGTAGTATCCTTATCAGTTTGCACACTGTCATATATTGGTAGGTACGTCATGGAACGTTACAATAAAATATTTTAATCCCGAAATCTTGTAAGATTCCAATATCTTATAAATTTCCAATATCTCAAGCAACTCGAGCATGATTTATCACTTGTTTAAACGAATACTACAGCATATATCAATTTTGAAGTTTGAATGAAATGTCAAATTATAAAACAATGTATTTAATTTTCTATCGTTATTTACAATTACTTAATCGTCTTTTGTATGCTCAAATGATTTAATATCCGAGAAGATTTACGTTTACTATAAAAATATGCAATAACCTAATCCTCAGTATTTGCCGACTGATTTATCCACATTGTTTATTTTTATCAAGAATTATTGCAAATCTCGATACAATGAGAATACATTTTATCTTTTTCTTTTCCATTATATGCAGTTTGCACTTCCTTATAATTTTAATCTAACCTGAATCATACGTTGCATCAGATGACAATATTATTTTACGATCGATTCTTTCTATTGTAAAACGGTTCCTCTCTCCGTGCAGCTGTTATGTAGCCAGGTGTCCGGCGAACCGCCGCACCAATCAGAAAGCAAGAAAATGTTCGCGCCTTTTTATTGGTGGCCGCGCGCTACTCTCGTGGCGTATAAGTAGCAGCGCGATCGGTCCACCGTCGCATTCTCTTGCTTCTCGTCAAGGAAGAACACTCGCACTCGTTGAATCAACATGTCTGGACGTGGAAAGGGTGGTAAAGTCAAGGGAAAGGCGAAGTCACGCTCCAACCGAGCGGGATTGCAATTCCCCGTTGGTCGTATCCACCGGTTGCTGAGGAAGGGAAATTACGCCGAACGCGTCGGTGCCGGTGCCCCCGTTTATCTGGCCGCAGTCATGGAATATCTTGCTGCTGAAGTCTTGGAATTGGCTGGTAACGCCGCCCGTGACAACAAGAAGACCAGGATCATTCCTCGTCACTTGCAGCTTGCCATCCGCAATGACGAAGAATTGAATAAACTGTTGTCTGGCGTAACCATTGCTCAAGGTGGTGTACTACCAAATATCCAAGCTGTGCTGTTGCCGAAGAAGACCGAAAAGAAGGCATAATCGCATCATCCGAATTCCAATACAAATGGCCCTTTTCAGGGCCACAAATTTTTTATAACGATGAGCTGATCTTGTTTCGTGATCGACACGATCGATGTTGGATTCAATACAACGATTGATCATATTAATGATGCTAGTTGATTAAAATTAGGAATTAAAATTAAACATAGGAGTAATAAGTGAGGTTATGATTAGAATATCAAGTTGGAAAAAGTACTATAAATTAAGAGATATCTGTTATATAATTTTGTAAATCTCTCACAATCACATTACGAAGTAAATGTCGTCTTGACATTAAAGATATGAGTGAATGAAGGAATTATTTATAATGTATCATATAATAATATCTATGATGTATACATGTATAATAATTTGTATGATATGCAAAGCAATGGATCTACTCGGATATCTACATATAAGTAATCTACATAATGAATAAATATTTATATGTTATAAAAAGAAGATGTTATAAAAAGAAGATTGCATCCTCATGATGCAATTTCATATAACATATAACATTTCATATGTCCATACAACGCAATGGGAAACTTGTAGCAATGCTCGTACAATACGTAAAATCGGCGTATATGTTATATAAATATGATTCATACTTGATGCGCAACCCAAAATGATGATGTACGTATGTACATCTGTACATACATATATATTTGTGTATATATATATAAAAGCAATAATTTAGATATTTCTATGTATATATAATGTATAAGCGTGCACTATGCGGTTTATATTATATGAATTCACATGAACTATATATATTCTACGTATTCTATCAAAATTTACTATATGCAGTTTTTCAATTCTTATATTTGTATGATTTTGTTACGTAATTGCAGTTGCTTAAAATTATATTGTATGTCAACAGTTATATACTCACCATAAAGTTATACTTTTTGTCTATTATTCCTTTGAAATAATTATTTTATATATGATATATCTTGATGTATTCATCATAGCAGCAACGATATTTTCTAATATCAAAGATTTGTATTTTTAAATATTATGACGATATTGTATACTTTAATTTTTCAGTTTTATATTACTTTCTTTAAATATTTTAATATGATTATTTCATAAATTTTATTCAAACAGTATGCATACATATATGTATTAAAATTAAGAACAGAAAAAATGAAGAATACTATTATAATCTGAGTGATTTTTCGTTTTCAACAATATTTATATTTATCAAATGAAATGTTTGTAAATATATTAATTTTAATAAATACCAAAATTACATGAAATCCGGAATATGTTTGGAACATTTCTTCGTGCTACCTTTTACCAATATCGTCCTTAGAAATCTTTGTTATCGTCTTAAATGTTCCTCCAATAATGATGATAAATTTTACTATTTAATACTCAGCATAGCATATCATGGAATAGTAAAAGAAAAGAAATACTTTTCCACCATGCAATCGCAAAGTCCATATAGCCAAAGACACGCCATATAGTCATACAGTTACTTCATGTCCATTTAGACAGTTTGAAAATTTTATTGAATTGAATGAAAAAAGCGCGTTAATTTTTATTATATCATGAATTATTTTAATATAATACTTGATTTATGATTAGTTTTACAACATTTTTCTTCTTTGTTCCTTATCTTTTTGACCCAATTCTTTTAATTATCGCAATTACCAGTGTGTCTATAAGGCATGAGGTAATAGTGGATACTTGTAAAAAAAGAAGTATTAAAAAGAATTTCAATTTGCACTTATCATTAATAAATAACCATAATGGAGGAAAACCTGCAAAAACTCATCGAAATAGCAGTTAAATAAAAATGCAAACGAAGAAAAGAAAGTAGAAAATAAATGAGAATAAATAAATAAAAATAAAAGCAAATAAGTAATTTAAATTTAAAAAATAGCAATGTAACAGAAAAGATGGTAAGTTAAACGTTAAACTTAAAATATAAAAGTAAAGTGACTGTAAATATATATATATACATATGTAAAGTCGAATATTCATTTGCACTATGACGATAAATTATTATTATCTTATGGTAATATAAATATATACAAATATCAAAATATGTACAATCATCATTTATTTAATCAATAGTCCGGAGAATATAGACAAAGAAATATATAAAATACATGGAAGTAAATTATCGAAATGGACAAGTAAACACAATAAAAGCAAATATTTATATAATTATATCAAAGGCTGAAAATACTTAGAGAGTTAGTATTTTGAAAGAAATATCATCAATAATACAATTATTCTTGATTAAGAGTATTATCATGCTCATGATTGAAACATTGAAAAAGTCCGGATGAATCATTTCATTGACGTACTCTAAATTTGTTTTCCTGTACAAAATTGAAACAATAGAATTGGGAAATAAATCTACAATTCTTAAAAATTTATTCTGAACTCTGCAATGTTTAAATATGAGCGGACGGTCATACATAGGAGCGGCATAAAGTACGGCTAGTCTGACGCACATTTTCTCTGAAAGTGACTTAAATTTAAAATGCAAACAAGTTTATAAACGAACCTTGAAAATCTACTGCATGGATTTTACAAACATTTGCAAAAATTGCTGGGCCCATCCAAGGTCGGAATAAAAAATTATACCAAAAAATATTTTACTCCGTTGAATCAAAGATCTCTAAAATGTAAGATTTTCGAGGCAGTTTCCTTTCTAGATAAAATAGATTCGACTTTATTAGAAATTGACAGAGATCTCCTAATCCAAAAAATTAAAAAATATCGTTAACGTAACGTGCTTCGATGTGTGTATAAGAAGAAAGCGTGAGGCAGCAGTACCTCCGGCGCACCAATGAGCTTCGACCAACCTCTCTGGAACGCGATTGGCGCAGCGTTTCGCCGTCATTTCGAATATAAGGAGCGCATTTGACCCCACCGCTTCAATTGTCACTCGGACTTGGTTCAGGATACGACTACTGATAGTTTCATCATGCCGCCTAAGACCAGTGGAAAAGCTGTGAAGAAAGCCGGTAAGGCCCAGAAGAACATCAGTAAGACCGATAAGAAAAAGAAGAGGAGGAGGAAGGAGAGCTATGCTATTTACATCTACAAGGTATTGAAGCAAGTGCATCCCGATACCGGTATCTCCAGCAAAGCCATGAGCATTATGAACAGCTTTGTCAATGACGTGTTTGAGAGGATTGCTGCCGAGGCATCGAGATTGGCACATTACAACAAAAGATCGACAATCACTTCTCGCGAGATACAAACTGCAGTCCGACTGTTGTTGCCTGGAGAACTTGCAAAGCACGCAGTCAGTGAAGGAACTAAAGCTGTCACCAAGTATACCAGTTCCAAGTGAAGAACCTTACAATTACGTGCATTGCACATTCATACATACGTACATCGGCCCTTTTCAGGGCCAACACCTAATAAAACGTGGAAGTCGTTCTCGTTGCCAGTTATCTTACTTATCAGTTATCCATGCGTCTTTGTTCAGCATATTTGTGGTTATGATAAGACGGCTAAATCTACAGATCTTTATTGCAAGATTTGTTACTACTACTTTTATGCATAAATTCTTTATATAATTAACGATGCTCCGTATAATTTCATTTATTTCTAATAAATTGATAGAAACTTTGATCATCATACGTTAACCGATTTTCATGTAAAATGAATGAACATCATATGATTCTGGACAATTTCAATTTCAATAGTAAAATAAATTATATCAAAATATATTACATGTTATGTGAGTATTACGAAAGTTATGTTCATACAATTGATCAATTTAGGCGATGAATTTAAATGACGAGCGTGAAAGACTACAAGTAGATTATTCTGCTTCCAAGACGATCTCTCATGATTTGACCATAAAGACCAGGAAAAAAATCATTTTTAATGTGAATTGAGAAATTTTGCTGCACCCAATATCGTTCATCATATTTAATTTCTATCGATTTTCATTTATTCTCGTTTTTGTCGTTTCCCATTATTTGCGCAAATAACTGCAAAACATGCTACAAAACCATTAGATATGAAAAAATGCAACTTTGTAAAATCAATTTATTTCACAGTGGAATTAGAAAATTGATCGAGAAATGGGAGAAAGTCATAAATTTATTCTTTTTTTCTATTCTAAATACGCTATAGAAAATTGTTAGCGATGCATTCTTACATATTATATTGGAACTATTAAACTATTAAAATGAAAACTTTTCACTTTTCGTAAATTATATGCTACATCAAATCACATGCCAAGAGTCAGGAAATAATGGGGATATTAAAAATTAAAGTTGTGTTATATTTTATATAAATAATCTGTAACAAAAAAGTGTCAAATTAATTTACTTATCTAATAAAACGATTGAAGAAGAATATAACGATTGAAGAAGAATCTTGCAACTCGCTATCAAGAAATAAAGAATGTCTTGATAAATAACATTTATGCTATATATTTTTTTTAATGATTTAATAGTTACTTTTATTTTAAATATTACAGTCGAAAATTATGAATACTTTGTTTTTAATTCAAATGCTTATTAATGGATTTTACAGAACAAAGGTACTTAGATATCATTTATCGCAAGTAGAAAGTTTCTTTTTCCTCAGGTAAGATTTCCTTATCTGATATTGAATGTTTCCTTAAATCTTAATGACAATTATTCAGAGAAAATGCTATTTAGAAATATATCTTTCTAATGAATTTCCTTGATAGATGTCATTCTTATTTTTCGAAAGTATGATAAAATATCTATAACAAGATTCGAGTTAATATTTAAAAATGTATACATATTTAAATGTATATATATATATACACATATATATATATTTAAAAAAAATAGAAATAAAAAACATGATTCAATTAAAACTCAAACAGTTTGTTATCTGATTACATCGCACTGAATAAAGTTTCATTGTCCTTCATATTTTATGTTACAATTATTTATTATATATATTTATCAATCAAGTCAAATATTTATTACATTGGTGCAAATAATTGCGATTTTTATTGTTTAACTAAGTTTGACACCGATTTTTCTGGTTACTTTTAACCTTTTGTTGTGATGATGCGATACATCATTGTAAACAGTGACATTATTATTATTGATTTCTGTTTATGTTTATTGTTTTTGAGTATTGCTGAATATAAGTATTTAAATCAATTATGGAATGAAAGCAAGTTTATGCGATTTTATTATTTGAATTTAAATTGAAACATAAAAGCAAGAGAAATTGCTTGAAATATCAAGCTTTGTTTTTGATCAAGAGTCAATTAGCAAATATATAATTCAACATTGGTTTCAAAAATTTCGTGTCGAAAAGAGAAGCGTTAAAGATAAGGAAACTCATAGATCTCATTCAGCTATTGACAATAATAATTTAAAGATCATGATTGAAGCGGAACCAATTAAAAACAAAGAATAAAACAATTCGAGAGGTAACAGTACAACTCAATGTTGATCATTCAACAGTTATTTGATGTATAATCCTAATTGAAAAAACAAAAGGCAAAACAAATGGTTCTCACATGAATTAAACGCATATAAAGCAATTCAGCGATAGCTTCTTTTGTGTAATAAAAATGATCTCTCGATGGCAATGTCAGATGTAAGGAAAAATGAATCGTGTACAGTAATCGGAAATATTTATCATACATTGGATTGGAAAATAAAACATTAAAAGTCTCTTAAAGCGAAGTTTCATGAAAAAAAAGTTATGATCACTGTTTGGTGATTGATAAGTGACGGCCTTTACTACGTTTCTTAAATCCTGGTAAAACAATAACAGCAAAAAGATATCAGAAAATTGAAAAAATATATAAAACATTGCATCATTTATGTCCAGTATTACTCAATCGAAAAAAATTAATTTTATTTCATAACAATACTCGAACATATAACTTCACAAATATCTTCAAAAATATTTTTAAATAAACTGGTTTATGAAATATTATTTTACTCACTGCATTACATCATAACTTTCTCTCAGATCATAACTATTTCAAACTTAATTTAAAAAATTTCTCACGAGAAAAAATTTTCGAAGTCTAAAACATCTCAAAATGCTTTAGATGAATCCGTTGTTTCCAAAACTCCAGAAGTCTATATCGTAAAAATAAACAAATTTGTTTCCTGTTGGCAAAAAAGTAAAAGAGCCAATTGTTATTTCAATTGATATATATCATTTTTATCTGATATATTTATATGATGTATCATTTTAAATCTGATATGTTAGATACGTTAGAAATGTAATCATTCTTGCATCAACGTAATATATATTAAAAAAAGAAAAACTAGTAATACATGTCAAATAAAAAATCTTAGTAACTATTCATTAACTTTTGATATACTTTCATTGTAAAAAAGCGGGAAAATTTATCGTTAATACAGAAACAGGAATATGTCATTATATCCAATTGCATTCGTTCGTTTTATTTCTCTTCCCCCATTCTCGTAATACCGACCAATGAAATGCGCCGTTGCGTCTAAGTGGGGGTTTCGAAAGTGTATATAAAGAAGCTATTCTCGTGCCTCCAGCTTGTTACTAAGCGTCCTTAACGTTGATAGGTTGCCAAGCACTGTGACGATGGCTCGCACCAAGCAAACYGCTCGCAAATCGACTGGTGGCAAGGCACCTCGCAAACAACTCGCTACTAAAGCCGCGAGGAAGAGTGCTCCTGCAACTGGYGGTGTRAAGAAACCTCATCGTTATAGACCTGGTACCGTGGCTCTTCGTGAAATCCGTCGTTATCAGAAAAGCACCGAACTGCTGATTCGTAAATTGCCTTTCCAACGACTCGTTCGTGAAATCGCTCAAGACTTTAAAACTGATCTTCGTTTCCAAAGTTCCGCAGTGATGGCTCTTCAAGAAGCCAGCGAAGCTTATTTGGTAGGATTGTTCGAAGACACCAATCTGTGTGCGATTCATGCCAAACGAGTTACTATCATGCCCAAGGACATCCAGCTCGCACGTCGCATTCGTGGCGAACGAGCTTAAATTTAATTATGAATACTACTTAACATTAGTTTTTAGTACTTATTTATCCATGAATACCAATCGGCTCTTTTCAGAGCCACCAATCCCGTTGAACGAAAGAATCTCTTCCTGTTTGTAATATCCAGTTTTTACGAATCGAATAAGAATAATTAAGTTAGATTAAGTTAACTTTTATAGTGCAGCATGAAAAGCAATATCCCAAAGGCAAATTTTTTGAAAGAAAAATGCAATTCCATAAATTAATCTGGTAGTCTTTCGTTACCTAAGGCCTATTTTAAAATTCACCAGATATTTTTAACTCGACTCATAAGTCTAATCTATTCTGATTGCTAATGTTATACTAAATATTTCTATGTAAGATTTCTAATTTTGGAAAACTAAATCGCAGTTGTGTTCGAGGATTTTATAACTATAATACATGTAGATATAGATACAGATATAGATATAGATATAGATATAGATATTCGATAGCTATGGTTGGATTTGCCGAATTCCAACCAATCCTTTGTTCGTGATGAGTAGTTTCTATAATACGCAGTGTTCCAGAAATTTATATGGGCAATGTAAATTATTAAATATATTTGTATCGTTATAATGAATATTTATTATTTATTACATTTTTGTGTTTTTGTTTTTATATTGTTTTAACTTATTTAATACTTTTAACTTTTAACTTATTTAATATATTATTAAATAATATAAATGTGTCCGAACTTTAAATTAAATTCTAATTCGCGTTTAACTAAATGATTAAGAGAAGAGTAAAAGAAGAAAAATTATTTTTATCGAATGTGAAATAAAAATTGATGTTTTTATATGCAAGTCTTTGTTCTCGATTTTATAGAATCTATTAGCATCAGCTAGTTCATCAGTGAGTAGCATGTCTTTCCTCAAATATTTAATGAGATGGATATTTAGTGTAATTTATTAAATATTTTCCGGAATAATAATTTAATCGGATCATCTAGATTCTTATTTTAAAATGAGATGATTTACAACATATTTCATGTAATGCATTTTTTTATTTGTCAAAACAATGTCAAAACAATTGACTTATGTCAAAAAGCTTGAGATGGAAAATTTTATAAAACTATTTTCTAGTTAATGTGTTTATCATAATAAATTATTGAATTAAATATGAATCTGCTTTTATATAATTGAGATAACGTATACTTTAGAGTAAAATTTATTTTATACATGGCATATATAGCGTATTTTCAATATTATTATTTGAACAAATTTGAACAAATTTAAAAATGTTTGGTCTTAATACCGTTCTTTTTTTATTTTCCTTGATGAAAGCGTATATCTAATACCTGATCATTAAATAACAAATGAAAAACCGTACGTACTTATCTAATTTAGCTTAATTATATCATAATTAAATAAATGCGAAGTAATTACGATTTTTAAATTTCTGGAATATTAAAGAATCCTTTTAATTCTAATGTGGAAGTTTTCCTTAGATAAAGAATAATACGCATAGAGCGCATAATTGAGCAAATTTGCAAATTAACGAACTGTTTAGTGAATCTAATGTAATTCTTAACTTTCTTAACTTTAATTGTATATTTCAATATGATTCCAAAAATATCTTAAATAGAAATAATTACTTATATCTTTCCGAAATAATTTAAAAAATTTATATTTATTTATTATAAAAGCCAAATAAATTTGAAGTAGTTCTCTTTCGTCTGGACTCGGAGAATATCTGTATAGCCGAATCTTTGCTTCATCAAATATATACTTAGAATTTTTATTTAAATATATACTTAGAAACAATATTAACGTTGACATGCAAATCAGAAGCATTGTTTAATATTTTCATCATTTTCAAATATATCCTTCTCATCAGCAAAACATTGAAAACGATTTGAGAAAAATTTATATATTAGTGAGAGAGAATAGAACTTTCGTCAATATGAAACGTGTCATTTAGATCGCGAGACTGTCATTATCAGTAAGTCGTTTGAAGACAATACAAATTGTTTTTGATTCAAATTAGACGTTCTGTTGTAGCTTCAATGAGTTTATTCTATCACCGAACAGTTGCTTGATAGGTGACGATACGAAATATATGCCAATCATATTTCAGCTACTCAACAGTTCATAATAGAATATAACGTAACTGTGTGATATAGAGTTGTAACAAATCCTATAATTATTTAATTCTATGTTAACAGAATTCAATAGAAAATTAAGGCTGCGAAATGTTAACGCAATATTTCTTTAATAATAATTTTTCTGAAGGTATATACAGAAACAGAACTCGTCATATCCCCCCCACTGTGTTTATCCCCACCATAAAAGTATCTGCCAATAGGATTGTCCATTTCACTTCTTCTCTCCCGATCTTGTAGTATCAACCAATAGAATACATACTTGGGAGCTCTCCGTTGGATATATAAAAGAGCCTTCGTTAGACTCCATGTATTCTCTCAAGTATTCTTGACAGTGACGATTAGGATATTGTAACAGTTGCAATGGCCCGTACCAAGCAGACTGCTCGCAAATCGACTGGTGGCAAGGCACCTCGCAAACAACTCGCTACTAAAGCCGCGAGGAAGAGTGCTCCTGCAACTGG
>JAHMML010000027.1:1828781-1938051 GCA_020341155.1 Eciton burchellii | reverse complement strand
AAGGACATCCAGCTCGCACGTCGCATTCGTGGCGAACGAGCTTAAATTTAATTACGAATACTATTCAAAATACTAAACGGCTCTTTTCAGAGCCACCAATCTTGTTCAACGAAAGAACATCCTCGTTTGCAGTGCTTTTATTTTAGCACGAGTATTTACAGCTACATTGATACATTAAATGAGTAAATATATCTTTGCATCTTCCTTCAATTCCAGATATAATTTTTCTAATATATAGATCTTACATGTATAGACATATCTATAAAAAATTATATAATTATGGTTTTATTAATAATTTTATAGTTGTAATCATTACTGCTGTTATTTTATATACAACATCGAAATAACTAGCGAAAAGTATCCGTGTGTTCTTACTGGATTTAAGTTAAAATTAATTGAATTATATTATTTTGGTTCAAATCTAATGGATGATCACTAAACAGCGAACGGGAAATCGCTAGATTGTTTATTTACGTCTTAACGTAAAATGATAGGATCACATCGCTTACGTTCAAATCTAACAGTGATCCCTAAATAACGAATTCAGAATTATACTCTTAGTCAAAATAGTACTGTTAGTCAAAGTACAATAGAAATTCGGATGTAAACAAATGCTTTCTTCTTTTGATTACGTACAATCGTACAGATTATTTTATCGATCAATGGTAATAAAAATATCAATTTTTAAAATGAAAGTTTTGATCAATTCGCTTATTATCCAAGCTTAATGCATACAATAAAGGAAGAATAAAAGCGATGTAATTATATTAAGAAATAAAATTCTATTGCATTCTGAAGATTACTTTACATTGCATTTTTCTACGTATGTTTACATTCTGTATTTTTCTATGTGTCGTTAACTTAATCATTTCGCTCTAAATAATTATTATATTTAATTATTTATTATAATCAATTAAATTAATATAATATAAATATTTTTTTGATATTTTTAAAACTGATCGAAACACGTATTTTTCTTACTTTTTATTTAAAAGATTTAAATACTATATCCGCGAAATTTTATATAATTATTTAATATATTGTTCAAGAATTTAAACATTTAGATATGTAAAACCGCTTCGAATACATTTATATATTTCCAAAAATAGATATATCATTTGTTTACTTGGTTATTAGCATATTTTTCAGCAATAAAATAAACTGAGATACAAATACCTTATTAAATTTTATTTATACCCACTTATATTTATATCTATAAAAATTGCAGATTCTTTTTTTCAACGTATTTTTGTTTCTTCAATAATTGAATACATTTGGCTGATTAGTTTCAGTAACTTCCCATTGGATCTCTGTATATATGTATATCAATATGCAAAGATTTATACAAAGTTGAGTAATTTATCTAACATTATACATAACATTGCATTTTATGTCAAGAGGGAATATGAAATAATTTAAATAGAAATTATAAAGTTTATATCTTTTTTTTTCATATCAAATATTCAATTTTTCTCTGTGTACATATTCATTCTTCATTACTTTTGTATGCTTTCACATACGATTCAATATACTTTGAATTGATCGCAAATTTGCTATTTCTCTGTCAAGATCTCCACCATTTGGTTTACTAAAAAGAGTTGTTAAACATTTTGAGATAACATCTTGACTTTTTGTTATTATCTTCCTCCTGCAATATAGAAAGAAAAATTTTATAAAGTTTTATTAGAATTAAATTTAACTTGGTTTTTTCTTTTTAATAGAGAAAAATGAAAAATATTTTGGTTAAAAGCATCGTGTTTTAATTTGAAATAAAAGAGTGAAATTTGTTTACCTGATAAAAGTATTTGTTATATTAGAATTTGTTATAAAGTAATTTACTAGGTTTGCTGTTGATTCGATTAAATGGAATTCATTGCCCTCATTTAACCAAGTACGGGTATTTTTACCAATCAGTCTAAAAATATATAAAATGTGCACGAATAATTATTTTGCAATAATAAGATAGGAAAAGTTGGATTTAACATTGTTAATATTTACTTGTCATAAATATCTAAGAGATCTTCCATTGCTATTTCCAATTCCAAAAATCCAGTTATAATACTAGTATTAGATACTTTATATTTGCATGCCTTCATTTCCAATTGTTTTACTAGAAAATCTGAAAATGGACATATGAAGAAAATATATATATACTAATGTATAAAAAAAAATTACATTAATATATAAATTCTTCTGATAAAGTACATATATGATAAAGTATAATTACCAACTGGGAAGCAATGTGGAGATCCAGCATATTCTCGGCCAAGTAATTTAATTTTACTCATTAAAATAGTCATTTTATCTTCATTTAAAGGTTCTGTTGCATTTTCTAATTCTACAAGCATAAAAAATTTAATAGAATTTCGAGAAAACTAGGACTTTAACATAAATTATTTCACTAAATACCATTATTAATTATGTTTGTCCAAATTCCTTTAATCAACATGTCGTCTTGATGACCTGAACAATGAATTATAGCCAATTTACATTCCCAAAGTTGTAAGGGTTCTGCATATTCCTCATATAACTGCAATATTAATCATTTTAATTTTGTAGAAAAATCAGGAAATAGATAAAATAATATATTTATCAAAATTACCTGTGTGATATCGAGCAATGAAGAATTTAGCCTTAATTTTGCGTCTGTCACCGTCATCGAATCAAAAAGAGTTTGTTGATTGCTGATAATATCGAGTATCTGTTAAATATAATAAGTAATGAGGTTTAATAGAATATATGTAGAAAATGATACATTTAACTTTATATTCTAGATTAATTCTTCCGTATTCTTTGGCGATTGTTTCTCGTTAGATGTTCCAAAATTTGTAACTTGGAAAGATCTATATCGATGGTATTAAGTTAGAATATCTTATACCTGTTGCTGCATTCTAGCGACTTCTAATTTATCTTCTAACTCGCGTAAGAAAATTCCAAGATACGGAGCGTATCCGGTTTGATCACTTCGCATACATACAACTGCTCGTGCTAGATATTCCACTCTTTTTGATAATGATATATCTGCCCTATACGAGAATGAACATTAGAATATTGTACAACTTTGTAAAGCGATCGCAAGTGTGATGACATACCCGATTTTACTAGCTAAGGAATCTAGAATTTTTGCTGCAGCTGCGTGATCCTTATTTCTCTCATAAAATTGCCAAAGTAATTCAGCAGTTCGAGGAAGCAATTCAGGAGCGTTAATGCGACTGAGATAGGTTTCTAGTGATGGTGCGGCAAGAGCGACTAATTCACCATGAAGACCTCGTTCTATCATCCAAGTATAAATGCAAGAATGAAGTGTTTCACATGGGGCTTGCAAAGCGTCGCTTATAATCTCTTGTAACTAAAAAATGTCAATGTTAAAACGCATTTCGAATATTTGAAGGAATCATATAACAGGAATAGAAGGAATAATATCTCACTATGTCTTTTGCCGGTGTAATTGTTGTAGTTGATGCCATCTGCAAAGGTGGTCCGGGTTTGCTCGGTATAGTTGGTGTTAAAGGATTCGAAATACTCTGATGATAGAGATGATCCAACATCATGGTAAATTCCTTATAAATTTCCGAACTGTGAAAAAAATACATAATTTGAATTATTATACAATCTTTTATTGTTATTATCGCTATTATGCGACGTTGTTAGGTACCGTTTTGCAAACGCCAAACTTCCTTCTTGATCTTCTTGAGGTTCGTTATTTTTGTAATAATGCGAAGCTGCGTTGTTGGGATCTACTCTTTCCGCACAACAAATGCACAACTCAAGTACTCCCATATAAAACTGGCATGCTACAAATTGTTGGCATACTGCGTTCAAATTCAGTCTTGGTGCTACTTCTTTACACAGCTATGTGCATATTTGACAAATGATCAAGAATTAAATGTATTTTTCTATTAAAATGTAGATAAGTATGTATACAAGTAATATTACCAAGTACCTTTAAAGCAGATTGAAGATAACATTCTTTTTCCTCGGGATTCGTACAAGCTTTTGCTTTCAGAAGAATTTCATTCGCCTAGAATTATGACGATATTATTAATATATATTTTTTATTCATAATATATGAAAGCTAACTTGGATCGATAAATTAAAAGATATAAAATACATAATTTGTATCACCTTGGAGCAAACGGCATCTTCGGTTCTATACAAATTGGGACATACTTCTCTTAGCTTCAAGCTTACAGAATCTACTGATGCGTTATCCCCAAGATAACTATAAAATATTAAATACATATAATTATTCAAACATTTTTTTATAAAAAATTTTCACATATGAACTTACCTATCAATCAAATGAACAATAAGTAGAGAAGATATTTCATGACCTATTAAAATTAAATCTCTAAAAGTTGCTGTAGAGAATTGAGTAATCTGATCCTAGAAAATAAATTTTTTGTTTTTATGATAAATTAAGCATTCTTTGCAAAATATGATATTAAATAATAATTACCTTTGATAAACTGCTAACAATGCAGTTTAACTGATTCTCGCACAATATCTTCCATAAACCCAAAACCTCACAGGCATGTGTGATGAATACTTTTAGAGCATCTAACGAATTTCTTTCTTCCACAATCGGTTCTTGAAAATGGCTCGGAATCGTTGTCTCAAATCCATCTGTTAGACTTCTACTAATTGCGTTTTGTCTAAATACACAAATATTTAATTTTGATTAACAATTTAAATTCTAATTAACAGTTATATCATATAACAAAACATTTTTTATATTCTTATGTTGAAGGATCGGATTTTAAACAATACGTACTGTTTTGTGATATGCGTATTTCTGTTTAAGAAACATCTTAATGCTTGTAAATGTCCTAAAATCCAGGCTATTTGTGTCGTCGGTACTGCACTGGATATCTAAAACGGATAATGTAATTTATATTATTTATGATAATGTTATTTTTTCGATTCATTTTCAAATTTCGAGAAAGTTCTATTTCAGGACATAATAATCATTTGTAATATCACTTACTACAATTTTGCTACAACATATTATTTCTTGTTTTATGCATCTCACATTCCATATGGGACGAAGTATTCTTCCTACATATAGATATAAACCACTGTGTTTAGCAGAGAAGTGTTGCAGAGCAATATCTGTACTGAGACCCATTTGTGTAGGTGAGCGGAAAGTTTGGGCTCTAGTATCAAAGGTTTGCACTCTAGGCGTGGACGTTCGTATGTCTACTGCATTAAAATTAATTTTAAATAGAATTAAAATATAAAATATGCACTAAACATTTGAATTTTACGGAATGTAGGGTAATATTTATATACTTGGACTTATACCGGAATATCCGCAATGCATATCAATAGAAGGACCTGCTATTCTCTGACCACCATACAGAAAGAATGCACGGGTTGCCCATTCTGATAACTAATGATGATAAAAAGTTTTTTTTATGATGCATATATGTATAAAACATAACTAGAGTTATTTTATGATAAATATATCATGAAATATAAACTTAATAAATGTGTATACAGATATCTTTACCTGAGTGCCTGGAGAACTCTCAAGTGTTGCTAAAATCAAACATGTAGCACAGGCTTGTTCAAGAGACTGTGTTTGAAAGTATGCGCGTACTGCTTCAGTGTCAGGTCCACGTTGTTCTAAAAGAAGTTGTCTGAGGATGTCTACGGGACGTACTTGCATCAAGATTATAGCTCCCTATAACAAGATTAATAATAAACGACAGGCATGTAATATCATTTGCATCAATGTATGCAGAAATGCATCGTATACTTGTGCTGTCAAAAATATGAATTTCCTCGGTGGTTCCATATGTTGACGAACTAATAATGGAGGTTCACCCTGAGCACAGCTTTGCTTCTCTATATGTATAGTTGAGTCAGCTATAATTTCTTCCATAGCCCAGGCTGGACTATCGAGAGGTAGGATACTCTGAGTTTCAGCCAAATAATTCGTAAATGGATAAGCATCGTTACTTAAGCACCATGCAGTTTCTGTATCACCACCACAAACGAGAATAAGAGTTCCTAAAAAATATTCCATCACAATAGATATACATATTTTCAATTTACAAATTATAAATACGCATGTTTTATTCACGTTATGAAATAGAAAAGTAAATAGTTTACCCTTTCGATAATATGCCATTTGTACTTTCCGCGGTCTCATCACTGGAGCATTTGCTGCATAGCCTGGTGGTAATCTAACATGTATCAATTGTAAAGTTTGTGGTCTGCATGACGGATTTGTAACTGAAGTGCAAGTGAAGTAAAAGCGAGTTCCCGTTGCCGCAACGACAACTAAGTTTAAATGTACTGATTCGGATTCCGTTATTGCTGAGATGCTCACAAGTGGACGAAAATTATTACTATCCAGAGTCCTGAAGGAAATGGATTGCATTAACTTGATTACAGCAATTTTATACAAAAAATATTAATAAAGAATTACCCACTTAACAACATGAACAGTATTTTGTACCAAAGAAGCTTGGGATAATGATGTGATTCTAGATGCACCCTTACAATCAATATCCCAAACCGTGATTGTGCCCTTATCACCCAAAGTGTACAGAATATTACGTGAATCATCCACAGATATCTGTATTATAGCTTCTTCTTCTGACAGAGCCATAGTAACAAATGATGGTACCAAAAATGAGAGTGGACCTTCGGAATGATTTATCTTCTTACATCGCTTACCAAACCAGCTGCTCTCTGCCTATAACAAAATGGTCAGTCAAAATACAAACTAACACAAATATAACATATTGATTTCAAAATCTCCAACCTGATAATATATCTCAAACAGTGAACCGTCTCTGCCACCAAGAAAGATTCTACCACTGCTTGTATTAGCAATTGTAGTGATTCCTACCCCATCAGTAGTAACAGTAAAAATTGGTTCCGGGACTAACTGTACTTCTATGGATTTACAAATAAATAATTACAAAAATTTACAAAAATTTCAGGTTTCGTACTGTTGTTATCATCTGATTTGACTTCCGGATCAAAGTCGTATTTTTTTTTTATTTTCGTTTACACATTTCTCTAAATCCATTCTTCTAAGAAATAAGTTATCCGATACTAGTTATTTCTTACTCCAAAAAATGAATTAAAATGTTCACAAAATATCAAAAGTAAGAAAAGCGCGCTTCCAATTTGAAAGCCAAACCAAATAAATAGGTATAATATGATTTAATGCAGACAACAAATATTAATTAATGTGCAAATAATCAAATTTATAAAAATAGAGTTAATAAATCGTGTTACCTTTTGTATCATCAGGTATCATAACACCAAGAATAGTTATTTCTACCGTTGTTGTGAGAATCAATAGATATTTGACGTAATTCTGAAAGATTCCTGCTTTGGGTTTTACTAAACCTACACTTATAATAGTTTCATTCAATCCATCAAAGTATGCAACATCTGACCTATGAAATTTTATGAAAACAATTTTAGTTTTCTGCATAAATTCATAGAAAAATTAGAACTTAGAGAAACCTGAAATGCTCACTCATTTTCATAGGACCACAAATAAATATCACTGTCAATTGTTAGCCAAGCCTTTGAAATTTCTGTGAAAAGGCCCATCATGCAATGACATTGCATATCTATATTTCTGTTAAGGATTAAGTGAAACATGCTAATTCAAATATAAAATCTTCACAATATAATAAATAAAATACTTGTTTAGAAAATTTTGAAAGGATACGACCAAAATGCTCCATTACCTCTGAAGGCAAAGGAATTTTGCTATGTATCTTCATCTGATTAATATTTGTTAAACTTGATGCACCATTTAGGCTAGGATAATCATGATCATCAAGTCCACTAACAGTTGGGCCACCTATATAAAATATCGATAACGATATAACATATCGATAAGAAGGAATTATTATCTTTAAATTAGAATCGACATGTGATCGACAGATATATAATCCAATTTCGAAACTATTATTTTGTAATTATATCATATTAATACTTTATATAACTTATATAAGGTGATATACCTTGCACACTATACCGCATAAGATTAATTAAGGATGGAAAATTACTGTCTACAGTAATATGTTTATCTACCATTTTTCCAGCCATTTCTAAAGAGTCCAAATGAATTTTTAATGGCTCCATTTCTGTAAGTGTCATATTCCTCATTTATTAAAAATATTATTCTGAAAAGAGAAAAGTGAATATATAGCATGGTCGTAGAAGTCAATTTTAAATAATATATATATAAACCTTACAAATTTGAGGAAATACTTTATTTCTAAGGATTGAATTGGTTAAAAGAAGAGGAAAATATTGCTATATTTATTTATACTTGAAAAAGAAAATAATAGATGATAGTAAATTGCAGTGACAAGTGATAAAAATTATGTATTTTAGCAGAAAAATACAGATTATAGGTTAGATTAAAGTACATCAATTTTTCAACAAAACGAAGATATTAAAATTGTTGAAAAAGCATAATTTTCATAAAAAAATAAATGGTATATGGTAAATTAATATAATTCTACGTATTCAATGACGCTTACATGAATTCTGTAATTATTTGGATGTAGATATACGTTGAATACGATTACAATCGCGTCTATTCGCGCCAGACCGGCGTGTTCGAACGATCAAAATCAACGGTACTCGCGTGCAATGTTTTGTGCGCATGCGTGCACAACTACTTGACATGTTTTTAATTCATAGTGTAAAGATACTTGCCGAAATGCAATTCGATTATCTCATTCAATATGAAATAATCAAAGTTTAAGAAAGATAATAAAGGTTTATTTACAAAAATTTTGCAGAAGCTTTCTATACAAACATTTATGTGGAAAATAATTTTTATTAACTGCGCAAAAGTTTTACATACATATATTTATAAATAAAATAATGAGCGCATTGAATCATATGTTTAACAAATAATTCAAGAGAAAGAATTATTTAATAATATTCCTATCTAAGGATATAATGAATATAATTATTAAGATATCTTATGAAATATTAAATTAAATTATATTAAATATAATTATTAAAATATAATGATCTTATGATAAAAACGATATAATATATATTATATTTAAATTACCATATCAGACAAAATTATGCATTGTATATTTGTATGATACATACAAATATAACAATCTATCAATAAATGAAAGATTATCCATTGGATTAGAATTGCAGATTACTTTAATATATATCGATGTATAATGCAGAAATTCATGCAATACAAGATATTTCATGTAATTATATAAGTCTTTGATTTTACAGATATATTAGATAAATCAATATCAATAGAAAGAAATAATAATTCTTTATCATGTTTCAGCAACAAAAATTTCAAAAATATTTATAATTAAAATAAGTTAACTCATATTCTCTATTAATTCGTTGTTGTTACCGCAATTGCTAGTCACAGAAAACTGTCTAGTCATTTGCGGCAATTCGAAATGCCATTTGGAATCTTTATCTATATTAAATCCATCGGCAATCTCATAATTCTGCAAGGGAGGCCTTGCTTTAATGCCTAAAGTTGTAGGTCGTTTCGCTGGATCCTGATCCAACATCATTTTGAGCAGATTATACTGTAAAAAAATATTTCATGTTCTCTTTTTAATAACAGTTCTAGTTCTAGTTGATAATAATAAAATTTTTTAATATACTTAGTTTTGACTATGCCTCACCTCAGCAGGATAATTTGTCGCGAAATTCTTGGGAAAGATAGACTTCTTCAGATTCGAAAGCTCCATTATCCTCTCCATATCGGTAAAAAATGGTGTAAGAAGCTCAAAGAAAATGATTCCCAAAGAATAAATATCTACTTTATAGTTATAAATTTGGCCATTCATTTGTTCAGGTGACATATATAAATGTGTGCCAACGCATGCGGTATGCACGATATTTTTTGAAATTGTGTTTTCATCTTCGGATGCAGGCGTATGAGCTCCGTCATAACCCTCAGTCATCGCGGTGACAAGTCCAAAATCGCCAACTTTTATTTTGTCATCTAAAGCGAAGAATATATTTGATGGCTGTAAAAAATTAATATTCTTATAAAGCTGAAATATGGATATAGAAAATTGTTATTATTTGTTCTGCATTACCTTTAAATCTCTATGAATTAATCCTTGTAAATGCACGTATTCCACAGCATCCACTATTTGTTGGAAAATATTTAAGATCCATAGAGGATCTCTCGCCGATGTGTGCTGCTTTAGCCATTTTCTGAGACTAAATCTTTGACATAATTGCATTTGTATATATAAAAACATTTTTGGCGATTGTTCGATTTTGTGATCATTGGATTCATTTTTCAGATCTAAAGAAAGTGATTTGTAGCTATAAAGCTGGCGTTTATATTTTCCAGTTTTTTTGGCAGTATCATCATCATTGTTACTTTCTTTAAATACAATTTCGGAATTAGTGTAACTCATGCTAGACAATTTCTTCTCGATTGCATTATTTGAAAAGGATACATCTGAACTATTATTAGTACTGCAATCATTAATACAGATTGCGTCGTTATCATATTGATTACCCGATGTCGATTTTTCAAATACAATGAATGAATCGTCGTTTGTTTGTACGTTGTTTAATTCGAAAGTTTCACGGGCACTATCTGCAGAAGATGAATCAGTTTGTGAAACGTCAATGCACACAGAATCATTAGCTTCCGTTGTAGTATGAGTTACTTCTGAAGGAAATTCCGAGGACGATAATTTTAGCTTAGCAATCCATTGCTGATCATGCTCTTCTTGCCATCCTTTGGGCGGACATTCTAGCCAAGCATTAAAATATCTTACGATATTTTGATGATCCAATTTTGCTAATGCTTTCACTTCTCTCATGACGCGTTCTCTGGAATCTCGGCTGTAAAATAATTTCCTTTATAAAATTTCTAACTTAATTAGAATCCTTAATTAAATTAGTTAAGAATTATAAAAATATCTATAATTGTTCATATAAAGAAAAGATAGCTATATTCTACTATTTAAATTTCATTAAAAACTATATCATAAAACTATATCATAATTAATAATTAACCTATTTGGTAAAGCTATTCTCTTGATTGCATAATTGCAATCATCAATTTTATTTTTGGCTTCAAAAACTATTCCGTATCCTCCCTTTCCCAAACAGTCAACCGGCTCAAAATCCGTTAAATAACGTGACTTAAAGTTATTAAGATTTTCCCTGTCATTATTCAAATCGTTTCGAATTTGAATTCTTTCGATTTTTACATGTTTTTCTACGTGTTTTTCTATTATCAAAGGCTGAAACATAATATTAATTTAAAATAAAACAAATATTGAAAGAAATATTAATTAAATTAAGGGTTACAAATAAGTACATACGCTTACCGGAGGTACGCCATCTTTAACATTTAATGTCATATGGAATATACGTTGAGATAGCATAAAATTTAATAGAAATGCACTTGTAATCGATATTATTAAAACCTCTTTCCTAATAACATAATATATAACATAACATAATATAATTACAATAATAAATAATATATAATATAATATATTATTATAATATTAAAAAGAGTTTACCACCAAAACCAAAGGGACACCATAATAATTTGACCAGGGGAATCTTTTTCTTTAGTATAAATTAGCATAGGCTTCTCCATTTCAGTGATAAACATAATATTAATATTGCTACGATTACACTGTGTATTTTCAGATAGCTGATCTTTAGAATACAGATAAAATCCGTTACCTACAAAAGGATAATTGCATAATCTCGCAATTATAAATATATTTGTACTTACAATAATCTTATTTTATTAGCTATATTGATAACCATACATAAGTAACTTTCAATATTAACAAATTACTTACCATTAATATATTCTGAATTATATAACACAGACAATGCAGTAGTACTTTGTACTTCATTTGTTTCAATAGAAACTTCATTATTGTTATCTTTATTATTGTTATCTGGTAAAGTAGTTATTAACGCAGTTGCTGGAATTTGAGTGTATCAGTAATGCATTATTCTATAAATTTAAAATACACATCACGAAATAAAAAAACTTAATATTCATACCTATAGCTGGATATGGGTGCCATGGGTATCTCATATGTTGGATATTTTTAGGGGATATATCTAACATATTTTTTAGATTGACACTTTCTTGAACATATAACTGTCTTTCATGCATACCTAGATATAAGTTTGGATTGATTTTTGGATGATTTGAACCCCAATGCCATTGAGAACCATCAAATAAATTAATTTGCTCTAACGACCCTTGGTTCAGAGAAATCTTAGACAAATCTTCGCGCCATATCGTGACAATCGGAGAATCAAACTAATAATAAAAATAATTTAAAAAAATTATTACCATTTATAACCATTTTATGCTATACAAAGATTACAATTGTTATACTAACTTTATATTGCCATAATTTAACATCAGGATTATTCTTATTGATAGCCCAAATCAAGCCTTTTGGTATAATTACTTTGATGTCTATATCTAGATTGGTAATTTTATTGGGACAGTAAACATCTGTAGCAGGTAGCAACACTAATTCATGTTGTCCGACACTAAAGTTCCATCTATAAACATTATACTGTTTAGTATCATTTTACGTATCATTTTAGTGCGTATATATATATATACACTTTCTATTTTCTCTTTTTTTCTTGGTATAAAATTGTTTATCTCAATTCACTTCACCTTTCGATACCAGTACGAGCTTCTACAGCTCGTATAGTTTGTTGAAAACGTTGGATGATAAGTACATCTTGTTTCAAATATTCTTTATAAACGGTCTCATTTTTACATTCATTAACACGGCATTCATATAAAACAGCTCCTGTACTGGCTGACACAGCTATTATAAAAAAATATATTTTTTATATCGTACATACAAATATATATACATATATAAAGATATTATTAAAGCTAATCAGACAATATTTCGTCAAGCAAAGATATAATAATTTTATTGAAGAAAGAGAGAAAGATATATATTCTATACATTTAAATGATAAAACTTACCATAGGAATGTAATTCTTTACCACCTGAGAAAACCAGGTCATCAGAATAACGGAATGACGAATGTAATAATTGATCGGTTGATATTGGTATTGTTTCTAATGTTTCTCCATTAAACTTATATAAACTGCCACTCAAAGATGGGATTAAACGTATCCATTGTCCATTATTATTAAGCTGTGAATATTTTTATTTATTATCGATATATATATCAATATATATATAAATAAATAATACTTGAAGGATTAAGAAAGATTAAGAAATTAAGAAGGATTAAGGATTAAGAAGGATTAAGAAATATTTTCATAAAAATTTTAATACTTCTCTACGATGAATACTGGATGATAACATTGGTCCATCTTTAAAATCTAAAGTCCATTGTTTCTCTCCATGATTATTAGCATCAAAGGCTGTTATTTTTCCATCCAATGTACTGACAAATATCAAACTGACAAACCAATATATATCTTTTTATAAGTCAATCTTTTTTATATAATTATTAAAATCAGATAATATATTAAAATAGAATACATGATTTAAATCTTCGATAACTATTAATTTCAATTTTTTCAATGTCTACCAATCACTTTTCAATTTATGACTTATTATAACTTTCAGTTATTTTATGATTTATTATAACTCATTACATTGTGGAAATTGATTCTTAAATTTATGTTATAAAAAATCATTTGTATCGAAAGATAAATACAATAAATACAATAAATTTGTCGTTTATTTTTACCTATTTATTCCTATATATTAAAATTTTTTAATTCAAAAGTTCAGTTAATAGAGAGATAATAAACGCATTTATATTAAAACGCAAATTTATATTGAATTCAAATCTTATGCGAATTTCACGTTTACGTAAATGAAAGTAATGTTTCAACTATCTAAAATATTTCCAAGTGAAGGAAAATCATTAAAATACAAAAAATATTAAAAAAAAATTATTTTTGTTAAGGTATCATCAAGATTCATTAATAATCGAGGAGAAAAAAGAATTGTTAATTTAAGTGAATTACCTGCGCGGATTTTCCGATCGGTGACCACATAATGTCAGCTCTCCCGTTCCAACGACGGTATCATCAGCAAAAACTAGAAAGCATGTAAGTGCGAGAACTGTCATGTAACGAAAACATATTTGCCACCATGAACTTATGCGAAACATTTTTTATCTATAAAATTGGTTAACGCTTGCACAGTATCCTAATGTGAATTCGATTAATTGTAACACGTGTGTGAGTCAAATCTTATCGCAATGTTCGATTATTGCGAATAGAAACGATTGATAAACACTTGCAATGAACACATGACATTACTTGACATAACCGACGCATCGGACTTGACCAATCAATTGTTGATGAAATCAATTGTTATAACAATGGTGACGAACTGTTATCAATCATCGTCATCCATTTCATCACCTGATTTTAGTGTGTTCATTTTTCAAGCTTGTTCTACATTAATCGCCAATCGCATGAATGCAAGTAGTCTATTTTCAATTGTGACGTATCGCAACGATAGTAAGATTTGATCAAATTAAAAATTTGCACTCTTTTGATCTCTTAGTGATCAATAAGCCAATAAGCATCAAACTCCGTTATTATAATTATAATATATATATATATATATATCATTTATAATTAATCCGGAGATTGTCCTGTCAATACGTAAATCCATTTAAAATCGCATTTAATCGGATGGATAACCTTCGGTAAGATTGAGCATATTAATATAATTTGATTATATAAATATGGTTGGTTATATTAATATAACCAACTTTATATTACAGAGAAAGAATATTATATTTTAAAATCTTATCCAAATAATTATGGATAATTTGGATAACAATGTTGAAGGAGATTTTTCATGTAATTATCAAATTTTTAAGTTTTATTCCTTTTTATCTATCCAAAATTCTTGTTTCCGTTTCATTTAAATTTAAATAGTCCTTAAATCGTAAAGAGAACAATATGTTTAATTCCATTCCACTAATACGTCGCGTTGATGCTTGACGTTACTGACGGAGCCCGACAGATGGCACCGTTTCGAAAAATTTTGTAGTAGATCGTAAAACGAAATTGAGTGAAAAACTGTCAGCGTCAACTTGTCAGAGCGATGTCGGAGCTATTGTAACGTTTGCGGGATCACGCAGCAGTTGCAGGATACATTGAGATTTCACAAGAATTCGGTCGATCTGGAAAAAAAAGAAAACAATCCGTGTTCGTGACTCACTTCCGCTCTTCACTACGTCATCATTGAAGGCAAGGAACCGTACAAGCGAATTACACTACGCTAACAGCAGTTATAGTTCAGCGGGTACCGCCCGTAGGTGTGTGCTTTTGCGTGTGTCGCGTGTGTCTGTCATTCTTCGTCACTGCTACGTTGTCCAGGAAGAGCCAACCCGACGATGGTGAGTATACACGAAGAGAAAAAATCGTCGGATGGTGTGTAGAGGCGCGTAGCCGAGCTTGCCTCGACGAGCATGCGTCTAAACGAATCGCTGGTGTTGTGTATGTTCGCAGGCGTCTTACTCCGAGGATCAGCTGGCCGGTAAGTGAAGGCGACTCTGTGCAATAACTGTGCAGCCGAGATTGAAAGAGAGACGGGTGAGGGAGGGGGGTCGAGATGGTCCACGAGATCCTGCGCCGCACCGCGCTGCGCTCTTCTCCCCGGGCTTTTAATTCAGGTCAAGAGTATCCTCGCCTTTTTAGACGCACCCCCGGTGCGCGCGCGCCTATCGAAACTGCCTTTTATGGTCCGGTATTTGAAAGCGGTCCGCCGTCATCAGCGATTTAATCGCGCTCCCGCCTCCGATCGAGTCCTGTTTCGCTTTTGCGAGTATTCGAGTCCACGATCGATTTCATCGGGACGTAGCACGATTAGAGATACGTGACGTTTCGGTGCTGTTGCCGTGTTTCGTAATTGCAGTAATCGTAGTGACAAGCTTTATCTTTCAATAAAAATACAAAATGTATGGCTATAGCTATCAGGAGCTGGCTAATAGGATGATGTCATCCATGGAGGGTAAACGATTTTATTGTTGATTCCAAATTTGATGAATTATTTGATGAAGCAATATATTTATGCAGCGTATCAATAGGATGAACGATTTGATGATAGCGTGCCGTAAAACAAGTTGTAAGAGAGACATCAAAAAATGATCCTTCATTTTTGTACTCTATTTTGTATATGCTATCAGTAAATTCTATTTATTTAATCTCTCTTACCTCAGTATATCTAGCATTTTCTAAAATTGCTCTATCTATAAAATGTGTTAAATGTTAGATGATCAAAAGTGAATTTGTATCGTTATAGAATTTCAGGAGGCGTTTCAGTTATTCGATAGTCGCGGCGATGGGAAAATCCATGTGTCCCAGATCGGTGATGCATTACGTGCCCTTGGGCAAAATCCAACGGAATCGGATGTGAAGAAGTTCACTCACCAACATAAACCAGACGAACGTATCAGTTTTGAGGTATTTTTGCCAATTTATCAAGCAATCAGCAAATCCCGTACTTCCGATACGGCGGATGACTTTATTGAGGGTTTACGTCACTTCGACAAGGATGGAAACGGCTTCATATCTTCCGCGGAGTTGCGACATCTCCTGACAACGCTTGGTACATATGCAAATATACTTCTCTAAGAAACAAATATATTTACATATGAGACTTATCATATTATTGTTGCATAGGTGAGAAGCTCAGTGATGAGGAAGTGGAAACATTATTAGCAGGTCACGAAGATTCACAGGGTAATATCAATTATGAGGATTTTGTTCGTCAGGTGATGTGCGGTTAAGTAGCCATTTAATCGTGTATAAAAGAGTATTATTATTATTATTATCATCGTTTATTTTGCCACTGTCTGTCGAGTCTGTTGAAAGCATTTTATTTTAGAAGTATCATATCATAGCATGTGTACCTATACAGCGATTTATCTCGAGAGAATTTTAACGCGTACACTCTCTATTTTGTTACGTATCTATGGGAAGGTGGTTAATCCTTTTTATATAAGAGTCTAAATTAGTTGAATGGTAGGTAAAGAACAATATAGCGCATTGTGCCTTGACGTGTACTCCGATTAACGAGCATTTAGTGATATTGATAGTAAGACACACATCTGTTGTGCGACCTTTAGCGAGATATCTGAATTCCGCGGACATTCCAAATTTTTGTAAGATAGACTTAAAACAAGAAAAAATATTCAGATTTCTAAGGAAAGGCCGACTAAGCATTTTGACCTACGCCGATACTCGATTGTATCGTCGTAATAGCTCTGTACTTTCTCCTCTTATTCTCTATCGAATTCAACATTACAATACTCCTTCTATGTGGTTAGAATGTACGTTCGAGAATCTTCCATTTGCTGTTACGCGTCCTAGAAGAAGTATGCGAAGAGTATTCACTTTATTTATTTATGCATGAGCATATTTATGTCTCTAAAATGCGCAAAAAAAAAGAAAGGTATTGTACATTGCAATAAATAAAAGATTGCTCCAAAAAAAGATGACATGGCTCACGATTGATTGTATTTCAAGAATGAAGTTGAATGAAGTTATGACGTCGAAGTTACATATATACTATGATTATGAGTAATCTTATGACTTTTATCGTATGTGCATCTTTGTTATTATTTAGGAATTTATCTTTTGTCAACTTTTCATCTTTATTAAATCAATATTTATATAGAAATAGTGACAATTCTTTTATAAATACAACATAACTACAATAACAATATACAATATAAGAGGTTATACGTTATGTTAATTGTAAGTAGTCTCGTAATTTCTATCGAATATGTCTTACTATATCTAATGTACCTATATTCGCTGAAAGGTCTTTGATTTTACGATATTTATGATTTTATTATTAAAATGATATTTAAAGATAAAAACCTCTCGCAATTAATTCGACAGTGAAATTAAACAAGCGCTGGTTCAAGAATAGTCGCATTTTTAAATCCATGGTTGGTGCATATGCCTCATGAAAATCTATTGCACGCTTGTAACTCGTGACCAACGCATCCACGAATCAAACCCCGATACGTAGTGACGTCAGGGAACATAAGGTGGTGCACTATGTTACCCACGGAACTCTCGACCCGCCAACCAAGGCTCCAGTAGTAACGCTTCGTACGTCATAATAAGAACTCTTGCTCTTGCGCTCTAGGTTCAATAAAGCCAACACAATCAGTCCTCGTTGTCGCTGTTTCAGCGAACTTTTCGTCGTGAAGCAGTGCATTTAAAGCCGCCAAAATTTTACGAAGAAAGAAGTATGAGTATTAATTCCAGTCTGTCGTTAAGTAATAGTGAAAGTAGTAAAAAGCCGACAATGCCGAGTTTAATTTCCAGTAATTGGTGAGTACCAGCATAGGTACACTGCGCCATTTTTGTTCTTGCCTTCCCGCATATCGCCATCTTACATCTCGTATCCTGATCCACATTTTCATTCCACCCGATATCCTTCACTTCGCTGTCTCTCTTCCTCTCCTTTTCTCTTTATTTATAAAGTGTTAAATCTCACGCTGCATAGTAGCGTGCGGTGTTTTCATCAAGCGATTGAAATGCGAGACAACACGAGGCGCATAATATGATGGCCGTTGTCATCGAATTGTCAGAAAGAATGCGATTGGATAGGATGAGACTATATGTCGATATATCGTCGTACATTGTGATGAAGATCGCGACATGCGATACTCTTTAAAAAATGTATTGGCGAGGTAATATTGGAATCACGCGTTGAATCCTCGTAAATATACCGCGTGCGCAAGGTCGATTCCAAGGTCGCGGTCACGTGACCGAGGTTTTTGTTAAAAATTTATTCCATGCATTATGGTACGCCGTTGCTTTATCAGCTGTTCCGTTATACCACGTCGACAAAGTGGGTCGTTTTCGTTGCATATCCATGATTAAGCATTATTTCTTGTTTGACATGAAATTTTTCATCGAATATGACAGGATTAGAATATGCGACTCTCGATGAAGCTAACCTAAAAATCATAAGCAAGCAGTGGAATTTCTTTTTTTTTGTTTGGGAATGTTTCTTGAGAATATCAAGTTGATCGCCGAATCTTGCCTTCTCCATTTTCATTGTTTGATATTCTACTTCCCGTGGCAACGAGATTTTGATGCGTGATGTGTTATTTTTGGTGGCATGAAACATGAATAAAGTAAAAGTACAATCGTGCCATTGTGCATCATCGATTGCGCCCGATTGAGTTTCTTCGGTATAGTTATAAACTGAGAATGTTTTTATAGACATAACTGTAATTCATTACGATGATCTATATTTTGTTGTATCAGCTATAAACGAAGCTTGTAATAATTGGCAACGATTGCAAGCGTGATGCAATGCTTTCCTTGACAGTCATTCCGAGAATTCTTTCGATACAGCGGAAAATACATGCGCGGTTTTCATGGCCACATCGCGAGGGTTTGAAATTTTTCTGAAGGAACTTGTAGAACCAGTTGCATTCAGGCTCGAGATAGGGACAAGTATCGAGGGGAAGAGAGAGAGAGAGAGAGAGAGGGAGGGMGGGAGGGAGGGRGGGAGGGAGGGAGGGAGGGAGAGAGAACGTCCTTCACTATATTTGATCATTTTTGTCAAAAAATCGGAGATATTCTGAATACGTTTTACATGAAGAACATTTGTTAGACCATGAGGAACCAGAATTATTCAAGATATCAGAAATTCATATAATTCTTCATTAACGAGTATTAAACAATACGGGCGGTTAATTCGCGGTATAGTGAACTATATAGTGCTCATTTCGCGTGAAACCGATGATGCACCGTTAGAGCGACATTGGCTTCGTGTTTTCTTTTATAACGTAAAGTTGCTGCCTCTCCGTCAATCGATACACCGTCTGGAATGTCGTTCCATCTCTGCGATTACATCTCTCGATGCCGCGCTTTTCTCCGAAGGGAAAGGCGATCCTGAAAAATCACGAGAGCGATCGAACTGATCCTCAACCGCATTCTAAATCCACCACACAGTTGTGCGTAGCGTTAAAGCGTAAAATGAGGGCTGACACGATGCGGGTCATTTCGTTCAATCGCGTTTCTCGAGTGCGGCGATAAACGCATATATGATTCTCGCTGCGGAAGCATGTTCATCATGTCGCGAACAATGAACGAATATTCCGTAACAGATTTTTTTCGCTGCAAACAAATCGTTGCTTGCCGACAGGCTCTTGTATAAAGTTTTATAAGTTTATAATTTTCAATCGGATATATGATAACACGCGTGCGCGCGTTATGTTTGTTCCATCGTGAACCTCTCCGCTGACTTTATTGACCCTCGAATAATAAAAGATTCAGCTCTTCCTCATACATCCCGGCATCGTTTTCTCCTATCGCATTTCTAATCATACCCGTAATCAATTTTTTCACGCTCATTGGAAATCTCTAGATGTATTTTTGTCCATGTTATCGTGACTTTGTACGATAAAAATGTTCCGCTATTGATAACGGAACGCTCATTAACTGGGCGCTCGTTATTGCACATCCATACTGCGTATGTACTTCTTACATAAGCTCCTGGCAGTTAGGGTAAATTAGACTCAGCCGTGTTAGTTGGATGAGTTTTATCGAGCAATCGCCATATTAAAAGGGCGAGCTGTCTTTCATCTTGTTCGCAATGATGGAATACGCGCAAATAAACAGACACAATAAATAAGGAATACAAATTCCAAAACATCTGCATCCGTACTCTCTGTTCCTTTTATTCCGCATTTATTCGAGCGCGGTTGGACATTTCTTCGTTTGTTGTATAAGATGAGCACGCGCGTATAACTATGGACATTAACTTTATTAGTTTTCTTCGTTGAGTTCTCGTGAAATTAAGTTTAAAAACTAGAGGCTAATCCTCGGCTTTATATAACAAGTTAAGAGTATATCGATAGATCGTATCGATAGGCACGATCGCTGGAGATTCCTCATTCATTTATCTATCATATCCATTTTAAAACTTGTACATTGAACGGCAACGATCGGAAACGATAACGTGAATGTGTCGGGGACGTTCCTGTGGAAGAGTACAATTGGTTGAGATACTAGAGAGGCTCTAATTAAATTTACCAATCGACTCCGCGAAGCTTCCAGAACGACTGATAAAACGCGAACCGAGCCAGCGCAGAAACGCGCAAGGTCGCTACACGAAGCGTCATGCGAGACACAAAGGCAATAGAATTATCTCAACGAATCGCCACCCGCGAAAGGTTTTCTTTTTTCTTTTTTTTATTTATTTATTTTTTTAATTTTTTTCCCCCCTCTTGTAAGATGAGAAGAAGAACGTTGGCCTTCCTGGATCCCCTAATAGAAGGAGCGTGCTCTCATTTTGCGCGTTACAACGATTTGCTGATCATGATTCATATACAGACGCGTTTTATCGCGCATGCTGACACATGCGATTGCAATTTATGCGATAAATATCATTATCTCGTGCTACTTTTGATATTGCTTTAATATGGATGACCTATTAGTCACATTTTCCGGACACGTTGATAACATTTGAACGTGAAAATTATTTATAATCAAATTTCTAGTCTATATTAAAGCGTTTAATTGCAATTACACGGGTCATAAAATTCATTGTTACGTCATTCTAGCTAATTTCTAGCTTTTGTATGTATGTATGTATGTATGTATGTATGTATGTATGTATGTATGTATGTATGTATGTATATATCACGGAAAACATTATATGCAATGAAGATGTATTATATGTAATGAAATTCATATCAATTAAATTCTCATCTGATGCTGATATAAAGTTTTCGGTCATTGATACGATTGATAATCTCAATCAGAAATCCTGCAAGAAGTCAATGAACGGGAAATGATCGCAAATCTCGATACAACAAAAATTTCATAAATTAATAACATATTAATAACCTATCGATAATCTAAAACGGAACATTTAGAAATTGGCCTTCGAAAGAACGCTTGAACGCGATCGCTTTCACGATTCTAAAAAATTGTCTTCTCGGAAAAAAAATATTGCACTGTCGAGAGATATAGAACTACGAATATATAGTGATATAGAACGACATTCCAGGCGGTATATCGATTGACCGAGACAAAGAGGCAACTTGATGTTATAAAAGAATTTTTCGCGTAGATTCTCATCGTTAATATCCAATACGTCAACATTCAGATATTAGATGATGATCATAGATATGATCAAACGTAATAATGCAATGATATTGATAATAATAAACACAGAAATATTAAATACGTTTCTCTTAATATCTACTTATATTATCTGCTACATTACACGCGAGTGCAGTGCGGGCAAGTAATTATTTATAAATGACACGTGCAGACTATACTGAATTTATTTAAAGCGCTTATTTACAAAAGATTACAGATACACGTTACCGAGAGAGAGAGAGAGAGAGAGAGAGAGAGAGAGAGAGAGAGAGAGAGAGAGAGAGAGAGAGAGAGGKGGGGGGGGGAAGGGGATAGACGGAATTCGCGTGCTCGCGCTCTTTACGTAAGTTGGAAATTTCCTAGCGTTAAGCAGCGAAAGTCTCATTGCATTTAGCGCGCATTACGACGTTTTCGGCCAAAAACCAAGCTAAGACGCGATCAGTTGCGACATCCAAACACGCGTTGTTTGTTTGGCTCGGCGCCCATTTTAATGACGTAGCCAACGTGCGACCGATAATATAGACGGTAGTCGGAGCATTATCCCACATGCATGTAACGGTGTATAAATCGCGTACGCTGATCGAACGATGCGACAGTGGCTTGTTTTTCCTTTAGCTGTGAATCTCGTTGCAGTTTCTTCTCAAGAGAATCCGACGCGCGGTAGACGCGACGCGACGTGACGCGACGCTCGACGTCGCATCATCGCTTCGCGTTTCATAAGTGGAAACTCCCTCTACTGTTCGTTACATTTCCGCCCTGAGATGCCCGCTCAGAGGCCAAGGTAGACATCTCGGCGTTCCTCATTTGAGGAACCAATTTCCCCATATTTGACCATTCTCCAGATGATCGTCAAGACGAAAATGGCGTTTATTTACAATTGTATCGCTTATCATTGGCGTTGCAATTCTATGTATTTCCTTTATTACGGTTGTAAGGTAGAAATTTGATGAGACAAAGTAGCGCGGTTTATGACGAGCTAGCTCTCGCACTAAAACCCAGATTATCCCCGTTCTGGAGAGGAGAGATAAGAGCGTATCCTGAACTTATATAAGCGCGCCATCGAGAATTTTAAGATTCTTGGCAGTGAATAATGTTTATGTTCCATCCATGTTTATGCGTCATCCTCTCTTTAAAGAATAAAGAGCTTTATAATATTTGTAATGTTGACCAGATGTGACAGATTTGACATTCGCCAACAAAATAAGCGCATGTCCGTTAATTTATCATCATCCTTATATCTCTCTAAGTGACCTATAGTTGCATACACCTTTGCACTCCTACTGTGTTGTATAACTCTTAAGTTTTAAGCAAATAACATCATTTATGTAGATAAGCAATTCTTAAATTTTATGTTTTGACATACATTGTTGATGCAAGTGCACATTATTCCGTTTCTAATTATTAAAATGCATATTCCAGTGAAATGTCTAGTAAATGCATGGACGAGGTTCTAGAGGAAGGCTCTAGACTGCAACAACATTACTGTATAACGCTGGGTGTGGGGCCTCTGTGGTGGTCCTGATGTGCCCCATGCCGCATTGTCTGTATCTACAGTCAACACAGAGAGCCGCGGCGTGGGGATCAAGCAGAGTCAGCTCTCTGTGAGCTCCCACATTGTGCAAGTACATATCTCGAAAGGATTGAAATCGAGGAAACGATGAAATTTACGATAAATTTTTTTTCTAAATGGCAAGGCGTCTAATTATCTGCAATTTTCTTTGTCATACGACTCGCAGGAGGATGAATTGTTGAAAGCTGTAAGAAGCAATGAACCATCGCGTCTAACATTCACTCTCCATTTGACCGAGAGTATATCCGTCGAATGGGAGACCGTAGCATGGCGTCGCTGTCTATACATTCGCGTTCCGAGCTGCCTTCTACCTGAAGGATCAAAGGAAGGTTTTGTTTCTCTCCTAGAATACACCGAAGAAACATTGCGCTGCGTCAATATCATTGTCTGCCTCCGCAAAGATAGATCGGACCGAGGTACTTGTCGCTTGCCATTCTTCGGTACGAACATCGAAGATTTTTATGTTGAAGATTCAGAGAAAGATTCACCGTCTAAATCCTTTTGTTGTTATGGTCTAGCAATGCTGGTTCGTACCTTCATGTTCTTGGGCTTCACGATCTTGCCGCCAACTCATGCCTTGGTACCGCCAGGCAGTGATGCTGGCAATCTCTACATGCTCTATGCCATCGAGTAATCGGCAAGCAGCTCGGCCCCTCTCAAATTTAACGCGTAGGTATCGACTATAAGAGAAAAAGAAGATCAGAAGTTTCTCAGTTTAATTTTTCTTACATATAATTTATTATCTGATCAATCAACTTCTCGTTTACTAATCATTTTCCCTCTTATTTTTAAGTTTGTCATTATCATTTGATTTCAGATATAATTAAATTGAGTCCTGAGTCTTTTTATTACTACCAGGTGAACACCTGTGGCGAATGAGGACGAGAAAAGAAGCAATTGGAAAATTTGAATCCTGATATGTTTTATATTTTTATTTTAATTTTTTATGAAACAATTAATAATTTTTATTATTTATATAGAATTGGCAATGTTATAATTTCCGATAACGACGCGAAATATTGAACGCGTTATTTTGATGATCATATTATATATAATTATACAGGCAACACCTTAGCGTTAAATTTAAGGGGTATAACAGAAAAACAGAGAAAAACATAGTCGCGAATACGTAGAACGCGTAAATAACAGGCTTTCGATGGGTATATCGATTCATTCTCTTGAACACAATGTTAATATCTCTTGTAAGAGCATATAAACTGCTGACAAAGCTTCCCACGTGAAGGAATTTGACGGTATTTGCAGCTACATATTAATACGTGGCGACAAACTGTCAAATTTTAGAGAAAATTTATTATCGATATATCTCAATGTTAATTGTGGCAGATTGGGTATCACCGTATATTATTCTTCGTAGTGTAAGTATGTTTCCTTATTTATAACTTTATCGATATATATACATAAAACTTAGATTTAACATTTATTATGCGAACACCGTTGAGAAATTCGTTCATTTAGTTCATAAATGCTTTTCATCCTTTCATCTGAAGATTGTATTATTTAAAAGATCAATTGACTGACATTTTTTATAAAAAGCAGTTGAGAGGATGTAATTATTTTCTCTTTACTTTCATAGTTCAGTAAATAGCTTAGTTTAATAGCTCAGTTTGTGTGAAGCAGAAGATCAAAAGGATAATAAAATAATAGGAGAATTTTCCAGTGAGTTAACTTTGATTTCAAAAGATTCAATTTGGACATTGAAAGATCTTTATTGTTCCAATAGATCGATGGATGAGCTGAGCATTTTTTAATTTAAACCAGTGCTCTCGAATGCAAAAGTAGCATAATTTTGTAAATCTGAAATGGAAATGTGCAAATTATTTCATGTTATTATATATCGTTTAAAATGCGGAATAATTGACATTCCGTATATATTTATCTAGCAATTCTCAAAATTGGAAAGGATTATTATAAATTTTGTTTATTTTATTATTATAAGCTCGTTATTAATCTTTTTTAAATAGTAAGTTCACATAGATGATAGTACACTTGGTAATTCCCAATCAGTTAACATTGTAGAGATCTTGCTAATAAATGCGTTCTTTAGTGTTGACTTGGTAACGGATAATGAGAAAAATATAAAAATATAAAAAAAAGGAAGAAAATATAAAAAAAAGAAAAAAAATGTTAATAGCTTAGGAACGTAGATAAAGATAAGTGCAGAGTGACGGACTATTGTATGTTAACTTCACGCAAATAATTATCAACTTGCCTCAAGTTTTTAAATTGATAAACAACTCCATATGTTTTATCCCGTCAGTTAGTATTATATATTCGTATATTTGATTAGACATATATATATATACACACACACACACATACATACACATAAACACATGAAAAATTAATATGTATACTACGTTTCTTATTCATACATGAAGACGTAACTTGCTAAATAAACATTTAATAAAACCCTATATATATCGTCTATTTCTTGCTTACCACCTGATGATTTATATTGAAGTTTCGATGATGATTGAAAATAATATATAAAATATGTTTTAATGTGATAATTTTTGTGTATAACAAATATCGAGATATATATCGATTATATCATTATGATTATATAATAACTTTTGATATGAAAAGATTTGTTATATATCAAATGTATCTCTGAGAATTTTCAAAATTGGCAATAATATACAATTTTATTTAATATTAATGTACAAAACAACATTAACAATTATATATAGCATATTTTATCTAGTTATTTGATTTTAAATGGACAAAATATGATATAAATCAGAAGAAAAACAGATGATAGAATTAGATTCATTATTATGCTATAGTTCATTTTTTTTATCGCTGCAAATGTAAAAGCAAACTGTTCCATGTGCATTGTATACAAATATACAATGAGATCATGAAATAGGTACGAAATGTTTTTTTGATTCTTTTTGTCTTTACGATTTGTAGAGTAATTATGTTTTACTCTTTCTTCCATTAAATTCTAGAATTAAAAAATATTATTTATAAAAAATTCATGTATACTTTATGCATACTTTTTTTTATATATCTCTTATATATCTTCTTTTGTTAAAAAAGAATGCCTTGTATATCTTTTAATCTTTTATATATTTACCTCGTATTCATCCCAAATAGTTACAATATTTCGATTCTGTGTCATATTTAATTAAATTTTTCGTGCAGCTCAACTTCCTGTAATGAAAAGAAAATGAAGCAAATGAATATATCATGAATGTATTAAATGTATAAATTAATTTCTTTCTTTCTTGTTTTTTCAATGTAAAATTTATAAAAATATAAGAAACATTTCATTCAATAAAATCCATAATTTTCAATGACCTTAAGCTATTTATCGAGCAGCTGACGAATCCCAGTGTGATATTTAACGGTTTTGAATCAATGAAATCGTCAATGAAAACAATGAAATCATAAATGAAATCTTTTGAAATGCATATCAATTAAATGCTGTTGGAATGAGTTAAACAAATCTGAAAAGGCTCTACAAAAGTCTGTTGAATATGCTAGATGCGCAAATTTCCCATCTTAAGTCGAAGATGACTTTGAGTTATTTTTGCAACATGCGGCCGAGCATTGTGCTGTTACCAAATAATTTTTCGAATTGCTTTATCAGTAAAAGTTCTTTTTTTGTCCCATTGATCTATTTGATAAGTTGTTATTAGTATCGATCTACAGTTATTGTCTCTCCTGGATTTGGTAGTTCATGATATTATATCTTCGATATCCTACCAAAGTAATACTTGAGTAATAATGCCTAGTACGGATGCTGGGATTCGTAATCAATCAATTTATAATCATTGATCGATCATGATTTATCTGTGTTTGAGATTTTTATAGAAAATCTATTCTTATCACCTGTAATAATTTGGTGTAAAAAATCCTTTCTTATTCTACTCAGAAAAGACATGCCCCTATCATAACCTTTTATTATCCTGGTTCAATATATGGGAAATCCATCGATTTCCTTTTGAATTTTTTCCAGTTTATCTAATTGAATAGAAATTGTTTGTTAGGTAACTCCGAGTTGTACAATAAATTCCTTTTTTTGTTTGAAGTGAATTTTGATCCAGTAGATACTGCAATTCCTTGTCTCCAAATTTTTGAGTTTTGCCTGAGTATTCTCTATCTTTAAGATTAAAGTCTTCTTCGCGAAATTTCCAATTTTTGCAAATATGAGTGAAGTACCTTCACTAAAAGTACAACAAATCATTTTACCGACTTTAATGACGTTTTTTTTTAGATGACACGCGAAAAGAATGCTCTTTATTAGAGGCTGCATACATCTGTTTTTGGAGGCTATATTATTCATTCTATTAGTTCATATAGTGTTTTGAAAGCATGGATGTCAGTACTTAAAAATCACAAATAGATATTCGGTAATTATTCTATTTTAAAATGTTTTCCAAGATCAACAAAGCATTGCAAGAAATTAATTTATATAGTTTAGTATTAGTATAACCCAGTTATACTAGTTGAGTTCTAAACAAAACTATAGATAAAATAAATAGACAAAAGATATCATACTTCAGAAGTAATCCTTGGGACTAATCCTAAACTGTCGAGCATACCAGATGATGCCGATTCTTTAACAGGACGTGCCGATATTTTATGACACTTTATCAAGTGTCTCGCTGCAATGTAACAGTTTAAGTTAATTAGCTATATTGACAATATTCAATCAATTTCAATTATGCGACTATTATTATACCTAATTGATTGCCATCAATCGACGTATAACCACACGAACACTGCAGTTTTTTTTCCAATGGAATGTTGATCAATGGAGATAGCATGATTAAACTGGTTTTCGGTCTTTCGTTATGAATTTGTTGTTGATGTTCTTGAAACGCACGCCAGCAGCACGTAACATAACGGCACTGTCGACATCGCTGTTCGCCTCTGTTTAGCAAATAATTTATGTGACATTTGCGAAACTATTGATGAATGATATGCTTACGGATAATGATCTTCTTCATCGATGTCTTCTTCGCATTCCTGGCATGGCAAATATTTCGTGCAAGTATTGACTGTAATCGGTCCAGTATTCCATTTTTGTATCTTTTCATCTGGTGGCAACTCAGGACATGGACTATCTACGGTAAATTGTATCACTTCAGGTCGCTCTTTCGAAATCATTATTCCACTGCTGCTGGCAGAGTACGGTATCGCCTCTATAAATGCGTTTTTTGCAGTTAAATTAACTAGTATAGTTAAGATCTCTAAAACGAGGAATGTGTCTAAACACATATTTACTTGAATTCAAAATGCAGTCATGTAACTCTCGTTGATGCAGCATCAATAAGCTTTTCTGATTGAACCAAAGACAACATTTCGAGCACTTGTTGCCTTTTCCTTGATCTTTTCTTACGATATGTCTTTGCATGTGCGATAAGTAAGCATGAACACTGGATGCGCTTATATTGCCATCATTTGCAAATTGTGTTACCTTTTCGCGATTATAAATATTTCTTAATTTATATTGATATAAGGCTAAAAACATATCTATTTTCTTTTATTTTTATTTTTTTATTCTTACCTTCAAGCAATAAGGGCACTGCAATCCTTCACCTCTCTCGTGAGCTTTGTAATAATGATCTATGACATCTTTGTGACTGGACGTTCGATAACCACAGTTTTCGCAACGATATGGCATCTCAGAAGGATAATGCATCGAAGACAAATGATCGATTAACGATTTGTTTTTTCCTGGAATAGGAATAAAATATACAAATATGATCATCTTTCATCATAGATAAATTATTTAGCTATTGTAAAATAAATGAAAAATGTCGATGCATTAACTTACCGAATTTTTCCTCACAAATGGCACAAACTACCATCGCACTGTCAGAATGGCCAAAGTTACTGTGCGTTTCCGCCACATGAGTAAGCATCTGATGCTGTGACGAGAGAGCGGTACAACAATACCGACATACCGACAATTCCGATTGACCAGGTACTTGCGGAGGTACATGATTGATCATGTGTTCCATTATTTCAGTATTAGATTTCATTATCGTCGCACAGAGAAAACACTAAATGAAGAAGATATGCATGTTTCTCAAATACTACAAATACGCAATATGAGTGACAATATGAGGGTCTGAATTAAACCTTGAAGAGCAATGAAGATCTATGTTCCTTTAAAATTAGGTTTTTGTCACCTTCCATCGTAGCATAGTATAATTCCTGGAGCTGAATCTGATCTTTTGATTCTTTTTCGTCTTTACCGTCTTTCTCCTTTTCCTTTTCTTTGTTACTTTTGGAGTCCAGGGCAATTTTCTTCGGATCTTGTTCCGTGTTCATAGCATAAGTCCGTTTTCTTCCTCGCTTTTTTGGACCAGATTTTAACAGAGCAGCTTCAGCAGTGTTTTGAGATGGTGCCATATCAATTGTTGGTGTTGAATCGATTGGTAACGTTAATGTATCATTTGCTGAATTCGCTGGATTTGTATAAGACCAATCATAAAACGGATTGGTAGCTATTTTTTTCAAGCGATCTATCAAATTGTCATCTGAAAAAATGTGATCTTTTTACTGGATGATGTAAGGATGGAATATGCAATTAAGTTACGAATCATCATATTTTATACAATAACGATATAATTACTTCTATACTCACTTAACTCGAGTTTAGTCTGCTCTGCAATATGTCGGATAATGTTGTCGAATGTACGTTCCGATGTGCCACCATAGATTTCTCTCCATATTAATTCATCCAAAAATTGTTGAATCATTTGTCTACTGAGTAAACTTAATGTATTTTGAAACATTCTCGGCACAATTTTTCGTAAATATTCCATAATATGGAAGTTGTTCATAATATTTCTAGGATTCTGTTCCGCAAACGCAGACTGCACAACATGATTATATCCCATGTCGTTCAAAGTACTTTTGTCGACAGTAAAGTCAGTCATTATTTTGGAATCCGTATGCACCCATTCTTTCAACGGATGTAGAATATTGTTAAATCGTCTTTTGAATGATCTATCTCCGTCTTGCATTGGCTCGCAGGCACGTAATCGTATATCCGATGTGGCGGGATCCAGAACACCGAGAACCTCGACTTTTACCTAAACGCGAGAGGCCGAATTGATCATTACATTAACGTAATATCATTTTGTTGGGCGAAGCAGCATTATCAAGATATTTCACCTGCCGCAAATGTCCATCTTGCGAGGTGGTACCTAAACTGATCACACCGACTTGTATCACCGAGTTTTTACCGCCCATTTTCTGAGTCTTATCCCATACTGCTGCTGTACAAATACTACGTAGATTCGTATAAAAGTTTTTTAAATATACATTGGACACTTTCACCCAAGAGACTACATTTTGCACGTTAGTCTGACATGCCCAATGATAAATCAACTTTAGCAGAACAGTAGGAGTATACGGAGCTCCTTGAAACATAGAACCAGAAAAGACGGAAACGTATCTATCAGGACAGCAATTGGATATCCAAACGTAGCCACCAGAATATGGGAAGGTTCCTTGATCACTATACATTCCTAACTTAAGCTTAACCTTTTCATACTTTGTGCTATGTTGCAAACAATATTGTTCTGATTTCACCAAGCCCTGCTGAATTAACCATTCGGCGAATTTCGTAGCGGAAAACATGAGCACATTTTTTACTTTAGCATCTGGAAGAATCAGTCAGTTTATTACGATACGTTTAGCGTCGTATTAATAAAAATGCAGGATATACCTAATGATTGTCTTTCTTTTTGTGCAACTTGTGGTCCGATGTCTTTATTACGTAGATTCGGCCTTGCTATCACGACCAAGGATGGAAAAGTTCGACCACCATTTGTCTTGTTGAATGTGAATTCCCGACCATCTGGTTGATTCTTTTTGGCTTCGTCCATTTGTTCGCAAACTATAAAAGATTTAATGAATATAATTAATACTTTTATATTTCTTAATTGAAACTAACCAAGAAAGAAAAAATATTTTTCGCTTCTCTAACCTGCACTTTTATTACCGACAGCTATACCGCCTATACTAGTCTGCTCCGTAGGCTTCTGAACAGGATTCGATTGATTCGGCGTTTGTTGCTTGTTCATAGTTTTTACCCTGAGATTTGTCACACCTTGTGTGCTAGTAGTTGCTACGGTATCAATGGTAACTTTTTTCATTAATTATGAAATTCTCTATCTCAGTTTCCTTGTAAAGTATATTAATCTTAAATCTAGCGTTATACTTACTTGATGTAACGTGTGTTGTTGATCCAGATTTTGGTCTCACACGAGTAACAGGTATGGGCTATAAACATACAATATTACATATATGATCAGAAGAATCTCAAAGATTGAGACTATTATCGTTTGTTCTTGTATTATTGAGATATACCTCTTCTATGATATCAGGCTGTTGTAGCTGAAGAACTTTTGTCCTACGCCCAGATCTAGTATACTTGTACTGAAGAAGATCAATATGTGATTAACATTATAGCATAAAATCCAGATTTACGATAAAGAAATACAAACGTAATTGATAGTACATTCTCTTGTTGCGGTTGTGTTGCAGTGGAAGTCACGGATGTGGTTGTAGTATTTGTACCTGAAATTATGTTCATTTTAATGTAAGTTTAAGAAACTCGAATTCTAATTGAAGTAATTAAATTCTAGTAATCAAATTAAAGTAATATATAAGTATTTTTTACCTTGAGTTTGTGTAACAGGTCCCAAAATAACTCCTACACGTGGATCAACTACTAACTGAATATTCCCTTGAGATGTATTCGTATTACCGATGTTTAGTTTGATTGGGGTTGAATTTTTATTCTGCTGGTTCTAAAATGGAAAATAACACTTCTATATGTGAGACATATATAGATTCATTTTTCTATTCCATTAACTTTTTTCATAGACTTACGATATTTAAGATTTGAGGATTATTTTGTATCGTTGAAGTTGTTGTCGGATTTGTAGGCCTATATAAATTAATAAATTGTACAATCAAGTTTGATATTAATATCTTGTTTCATGATTAGATACTTACAATGTATATTGATAACCACTGATTGCACCAGATTGACATATCAATTTACCCCCATGATCCTTAATTAGTTCTTCCAAAGTAGCTGTAACCTGATGAAAAGATAAGTAGTTTTATATATCATTGACAAGAATTTGAAACTAGTTGAGTTAGCAAATGAACTTACTCTATCATAATTCTCTTTGAATTTTGTTTTTGAAGATAACTGTACTTCGCTCAGAGATTCTTCTACACATTCCATGTTTAATGTCATGTTGAGTGGACGAGTATTTGTGACAGAACGTGCGAATAAGCGTGCTTTTGGCATTTTATTTGTATATGCTGATACTAGAAATAAGAGCACAAGATTTTTCATACAATCAAAAATTGTTCAGTATCGTTCTGGAAATGTAAAGAGAATGCAATATAAAAATTATGATAAAATTAAATGATACAGATTCTTCAAATAGCAGAAATTTCCTTTATGCATTAATGTGCAGTATTAATCATCGATAAAAGTTTTGTACATATATATTAAATCCTCATTATATTGGCTACTGATTTATTTTAAAAAAGTCTAGTATGCATTCGGCTATTTGGTATCGATTGATGCAAAAAAAAAAAAAAGAAAAGAATCATTCAAATTGATTTTCGGTCGGCGTTAGATATTTTTTGCGATTATCCTTATTTCTTGTCTATACCTGGTCACAGGAAAGAGCAACAACTTTTTGACGCATCGATCAAGACCCGCCAATACGCGACAGTTGTCAATCACACGATAACCTAATTGCATTGAGGAACCAGATGATGCATTACACACTCACAGAGTAAACGATGTGAGCGTTGTGCAATTTTTCTTGACTACGGCAGATTGAAGATAACTAGAAATGAATTTAAATGAATGGCAAGATAACGAATCTGATTGGCACGGCCATATTATGCTGACATTTCGAGCATTTCTATTAAGTGACAACGCACTAGTGACGGAACAACAAAATGGTTGGTAATACTCATTTCCTATTGCCGAAAATCCATCCTCATATTGATTTTATTGCATTAAATTCTGGCGTGTAGATTAATCTTTCGTATATGTACGTATATGTACATTTATAGCTATACAAATAAAAAAAAGAGATATTGATTTATATGAATTATGATCATGACTTATAAACTGTATTATGATGTCTATAGTTATTAGATTGCGATAATAATCAAAATTTGATTTTTCTTCTGTCTTTGCAAGAGTTTTCAAATTGTCATTTAATCATTTGACTTATTGCAAACTATTTTGCAAGTGGATTATGGATAATAATACTTTTAAATCTTTCATTTTTATTTACATTGGATGTCTAATATGTGGCATGCTCAGATTGAAGTTAACATTTTGAAATCATTCTTTACATGTGCAAGCTCTCTTGCACATGTTAATAAATACAGCATTGTTACTATGAATTTTATAATTTATCTTTTCTATAATAGTTTTCGCTAAATTAAAGCGTCTAAGCAAACAGTGATGAATATGTTTTCTTTCTATTATTTTGATACAGTGATATTAATGATCATTACAAAATAATACAAGATTCTTCTATTAAATTTGATTCGTTTTATTTTTCACAAGCATTTATTATTGGATACTTTGTATTCAAATGATATTTTAATAATAGCTATATTCTTATATACCATATTATAATTTCACAATTAATAATGAGGTAAAATAATATAAATTGAGATAATTATGAATAATTTTCATAGGAAAATATTTTATGATTTTGTTGACAATATAAAAAAGTTTAAAAAACAGATCATATGAATTATATTTAATAAAGTAGAAAAGCCATATCATTATTTTGTCTACGGATCAAGTTTGTCTAACCAATGTTTAAGTTCTTCAATATTAATTGGTACTTCAGGATTTTCATGAAATGCACATGATTCCGCAAAATAAACTTGTGGATCTAATTGTGAAAAATTGAAGTCACTACCCCTTCTCCCAAGGAAGACATTGGTCAACGTGGTATCTATGCCTTCTAATTGGCTAATTTTTGTCATTCGCAGTATATTTATCTCTTCCTCCAACAATAATTTTATCAAATTGCATCCTTTGGCCAAATAGTGATCTTGTTTATTGCATAATATAAGAACTGGGACGTTTCTGCGTACGATATCCAGGTCTGATAATAAATCATACAAGTATCTACAAAAGAAATATTAAATATTTAAATTCATGTAAAAATGTGCGCGCGTTTTATTCTGATAATCTTAAATTTTGCTTACTCAGTAACGTCTTTGACGTTTTTTTGAATAGTCACTGAATCAATCACGTAAACTACAGCTTTGGCAGATGATTTGTATTTATCAAAGTATTTATTACGTAGTCGCTCATTTCCAGGGGTATCCACTATTCTTAGATAGTTCTAAAAGAAATGTTTTTATAAAAACGATTATAACAGATGTATTATGTTTAATGATAAAATAGCTCAATCATAAAATATTGTTCAAAACTTACATTACCAACTAATATATATCCTAAATTTTCTTTAGCAGATGTATACGTCTCAACAAATTTCGAGTGCAATAATCTTGCATATATTAGCGTTTTCCCACTGTCACTAAGACCCATTAAAAGAATGCTTTGAGCTGCAGACTTTCTTTTGCGCCAGAATGTAAATAGAACTGTATAATTTACATTGATTGAGAACATTGTCATAATTTAGCTAATTATGATTAGTATTACATGCATCCAAATATAAAAACAAAAAAAATCATTACCGATCGGTGTTAACTTAATCCTTATTCATAAGATAAATAATTTTTAACATTTAAATGAGAAGATCAGAAGGATATGTCTGCTTTATGAATTAAAAAGGGGTGCGATAACTTTGAAAATATTAAAAATTGTGCACATGTGATCACGACATATTTAAAGATTGCATACATAAAGATTGCAGCAAATTCGTATAATAAACGTAGCTTTCTTGAGAAAGATAAATTATGAATAAAATTCTACTATCTCTGCAATTACCTAAAGTTATAATAATAACGAGCACTCCAATCAGTACGCCCAAAAGCAGCGCGTTATTATTTTTCTCCATCCCCGGCTTTGTATACTTATCCATGATATAATTTGTGCCCCCTGTCGATCTTACGTTTCTTCAACAGACATATACTCGACAAGCGTTCAGACGCTTGTTAAGGTTATATTAAACGGTACAATGAGGGAGAAAAAAAGGTACTCCTAAGGATGGTAATATCTGTGCGAAATCTAAGCAACCTGAAAGAACGTTATCCCCGTCAATAAAACTGATCTGTTGATAATTATCATGCATATTTATTTATCTCAGTTCGATATAGAATTTGACGGCATGCTACAAGTACTTGCGCGATTTGTACAAAGATGCCGCCGCGTAACTTGACTGGCTGATGCTGCCACCTACAAGAGACTCTCCGAATATCGGGTAACAGTGAGAATTGACTTTTAAATGCGTAACGCAGCATCGAAAATGAGATGGATGTTTTATACAGCGTAAGATTTGTATTATATTTTCTATTTATGTAATTAATGTTTAAAGTAAGATTAATTCTGCCTTGAAATAATTCACTCGGCAACACGAACGTGCAATTCGTATTGACGATTCTTTGTCGCGCATGAAAATCGCCACGTCTCGCGCATAGGCGTGAAGTTGCCGCGATTATCTGAATTTTCGTGCGCTCGAACGATTCGTAGATTCGTTTAACGGAAATTGGCCGCTTTGCACGAACGCTTGTATTGCGTTTCTCGCGTTTTCGCGTGATTTTTCTCGTTTTAAGTATATCGCGTGTGATACGCTAGAAAGTGCCAGACTCGCATCTGCTCGAGGAAAGGACAATGGTCGGCGGGCAGCAATGGTGATGTATAAATTCAACGAATGAATAGTACTATTCGCGTGAGTTATCACTCACGAATATCATCATAAGCGTAACTTGAAGAAAGAATTGCCGACGAACGATTCGGCAATCTTCGTCATATTACGAAGATTGATCAAGTATGATCTCAGATTCGATTTGGACTTAACAGCAAAAGTATCGAAAAGGGCCATGTTTGTTCGTAATGCTTCGGACTAACATCGCGATAAGTTTATGGCACTGATGGCGTCGGGAGTGAACTCTGCGCGATCAAACTGACATTACATCGAAGCGGTGACTATCGAGCTGCAATTCCTCCGTTGGAGAAAACAAATGAACAAGCGCACGTTACGTTTCGGATATGTGCAGCAACTGCGAGGAGAAGCAAAAATTTGAAAATCCGAACGCACATGGATTGGCGTATGGATTCGCGGTGTTCGTGTTTGCCGCGCACAGGCGCTCGCACGAATCGGCGATGTGCATCGCTTGTCGCAGAAATGCAAACGCCGCATTTGCATTTCCATGAATGATGATGGAAAAGGGATCTTGCGAGCGTTTCGTGCGACGCGCTTCTCGCCATTTTTCCTTCTCGTCGACGAATCCGTGAGAACTTAGCTGCTCGCGAGATTCGATTGTGCAGAGGATGATCCGCCATCGTAAAATCACCCTTGGGACTGTCCAACTCGTCCATCAATCGTTCGCTTCGCGGATGGAAGACGCTTGGTGTCGCTCGTATCGCATCGGCAACCGGCAGCTGCTGCGGAGCTTCCAGCGCGCGCGCAATTCCGCCCGCCGTTCCGGTCACCGGTGAGTTAAGCCTCCTTCAATTTATCTCTTGGTATTGCGAGCCGTAAAAGGCCGCGGAGGGTATTTTGCCTTGTGCATCGAGCAACGCGGATCCATTTTAAATGCTGGATCCTCTGGCAGCCGCCCGCGCTGCGTGAACGCGCGTTGTGACGGTGTCCTTCTCTTTTCTATCTAGCACTCGACAAGATATCGGTGTCCCTTAATATGCGTACGCAGCCATCGCGCGTCTCGCAGCGCGCGAAATAATGGAACAGGATGCGTGTATCCTGTCGTACGCTGTCTCGAGATGCGATTTAAATCGCCCGCGGCATCGCCGCGGCGAATAATGAAATTCCTTCGTCGTTCACTCATCTCTTTATTCATCCGAATTCGAGGAAGGAAAAAAGAAAAAGAAAAGAGAAAAAGGAAAAAGAAGAACACTTTTTTACTATCCGGAGATGACACACAGGGAGCTCCCCATTTGGCGACGGCGGCGGCGATACTTTGTATCTAATAACACGTCCCAAAAGAGCCGCCATAAATTCGCCAGCGCGTTCTTAATTACGTTCTCGCGCCGGCCCTCGTTAAGTATGTATCAATTATCGGGCACGATCGAGCTCTCTCTCTCTCTCTCTCTCTCTCTCTCTCTCTCTCGCACAGAGTGGGGCGCGAGAAGATGATAGGTTTCGGAGAAGCTCAAAAAAAGGAGCGTCCTGCTCTTGTTACCACGAGCGCGCGCGTCTCTCGATCGACCTTCCCTCGTTACCGACCCTCATTTATTGCGAATGCAGCGATATCCGGTCGCGCCGTTTAGCTCCGAGGTCCGACAGCGTAATCGAAAGGTACCCGGTCGCTGCGCGCGTTCCCAAAAATAATCGTATCGGTTGCGGCACACTCGGTAGGACATTATTTACGGCCGATCGAATCGCGACGGCGATTGCCCTTTTTGCCACTCGGGCAAGAGGGGAGGGGGGGGGAGCCCCGGGATCAATTAAGTTTCGAAGAGCGTACACTTTCTCCGATCAAAGCTCCGCAGGGAATGCAAAGAGACAGAGAGAGAGAGAGAGAGAGAGAGAGAGAGAGAGAGAGAGAGAGAGAGGGAGAGGGAGAGGGAGGAAGAGAGCGCATGCAAGGAGACATAAAAATGGAGACACGATTACGGGCCGGGCTACCGTAAAAACGGGCGATACGCGGCGATACGGGGGAAATCGCAGATTTCCTGAAAAGAAAAAGAGAAAAAGAAAAAGAAAAAGAAGGGCGGTGTGATAGAGCGCGGACGCCGGGATCCGGGTGCGTCGCGGGGCCCGGCGGCGATGTAGGATACGATCGCGCAAGTTTCTTACGGACGCTCGCGAGATAGAAGACCCGCCGCAAAAAGAGACCGCCCCGGCTGCTGCGCGGGCGCACAGGATCTGCAATTATATCACAAAAAAGGAGCGGCGAGCGAGCGAGCAAGCGACAAACTGCTTCCTGGCCCGTAAACAATGCCGCCAAATAAGTCGCCGGGCATAAATCTCTCCTGCTCACTCGCGCGCGCGCGTGCGATCGCACGATAAAAAGTCAATCGATGGCTAAACTCTTTATACTCGATTTACGAGTCCGGCTGGTCCGCTGACGTATCGCGATATAAAGCCTCTTATTAGCCATCGACGTCAGCTGACGATACGAGCGTATCAAGGTCGCCGTTGCGGTCAGAGCCGCGTCCGTTCGATCTTGACCGCAAGAACGCGGGTCGTAGGGGTCAGACGAGATGGATCCCTCGCGATGTTATTAGGCGAGGTTTTAAGCTGAAATTAGGCGATTTATCAGTTCTCGCGGGGAAGTGCCCATAACACGCCTATAATCGACATTCCGATAATTACGAGGAATGAATCGAGCTTCGATCAACGTCCCGGACGTACCGCCATTACGCGCTACATTTTCGGCGCGAGCTTTCTCCTCTTATCTCCCATATTGCGAAATTTACTCGCAGATCGAACGAATTCCAGATCGCACGCCGATACGGCACGGCGTGAGAGATTCACACGTTTACCGCCGTTTTTGTCTCGTAATTTCCTGCACGGTACTCGGGCCTGATTTAATCCGTCGATTTGGCGAAATCGCGAGACTCGAGAGGCCGAGAAGGAGAAAAGGAGAGGGAGAGGGAAGGCGAAGGAAAGGGAGAAAGAGAGAAAGAGAGAAAGGGCGGCAAGCCGCCCATTCAGGCTGAACGGATGGGAGCACTTGCCGCGTTAACGCTTCGCACATAATTACAATGGTCCGGCTAATCTGATCGGATTAATTTTTTCTGGATTCGGCCACGTTTCGTGCGCGGTGGCGATTACATCGGGGGCCCGCGCTCTCGCACCTGGGCGCGTTAACGCCGCTAATGGATTCCACGGATCGCGTAATTACGGGGTGCGAAGTGCGAGATTTTGCACGCGCGTGTTGCGGGCCCCGCGCGTCCTTCTTTTGGGCGGCAAGTAATTGCCTCGCGTGCAACGTTGTACTTATCGCGCAATAGCGATCTCCAAACGTAGCGGTATCCCTTTCCCTATTAAAGAGAGAAGCTACGCGATTTATATCTTTTTTTACTCGAAACTTTTATTGCCTGCCTGGTTAAGCCTTCCGACTCTTAACGCCGGTCATTCGCGAAGTGGCCTGTAAATTGTATTACGAGTATAAACTAACGAATATCGCGCATCCATGTGAATTACTCTCTCTCCTTCCACGTTCGAAGAGCGTAATCTCTGACAAGACAAGACAAGAGTTAAAACAAATCGTGCTGCAGGTAAACAGCGTGACTCTGATCGTCGAAACACGTAAGACGCCATTGAGCGACAAGGTCGCCGCCATGTGCGAATTAGAATCGAATCGGAATCGAAGATCGTTCAGCGGCAGATTAAAGACGCTGATCCGCTCGGTTACTCGATCGGGGCATTAAAACTGGCATCGTTTGCCAGTTCCCGGTCTTATATCCGGGATCGACCGTTCATCGTCGCGAGATTTCCGCGTTCGACAGGCATCAAGCCGGCATCACCATCGGTGAGACGCTCCTTTAAAGGCATCCCTCTTCAGTATCTCGTCTTTGTGAGTCGCGGCTAAAGGCGCGGCATAAAGAGTCAACTTTGTAACAGAACCGATCATAAAGCTGGCACTCTCCGTACATATCTCTTCCTGCTTGTGTAGGCATTGGGGGGCATAAATCTCCGGATGAATAAGCGCTTCTAACGGGGGCCCTCGCGCGAGAACAAAATCGAGCACATTAAAAAGGCGCACAAAGTAGCTCCTCGCTCGCGGACACGTCGCTCGTCCCGCTAATAAAACGTTACAAATTCGTCGCACGGGGGGTAGTTTATGGCTACCGCGCATGGAGCGATCCGAGGAATCGTCGCGAGCGCAGTGGCGGATCAAGGCGTTCCAAGGCCACGGATCTCGCTCTCGATCTCGATCCCTCGAGTTCGAGGTGTCGGTGAGAATTTTTTCTCGCGAAAGAAGCCATCACGGGTGAACGTCGCTGCCAACGTCGGGCAATGATAATCGATTGCTCTTTTTATCTCCTTTAGAAGATCGATTCTCCGCGTCTCGAGATCAGCCTCGTGCCTCGCCGCTGCAATCGCCGAGAACGTCACTGCAGGCGGATTTCGGGCCCGCTCTGTTCTTTGTGCGTTCCGCGCGTCTCTCGCGCGTTAACGACCGGCTGGATCGATTTAAATTCGTGGAAGGAAGGACCGATGCGAGCAGTGGCGCGGAATTTTATTCGCGAGGCTTCATTGTGCGCCCCGTCCCGAAATTATTTACAGATAACGCGATTACACGACGGCAGAGCCCTTTGTGCGGCTCGAATGTCAATGCCGGCAATGCGATGCTCGCATTGCTCTTCTTCTCCACATCATGCCTTCTCATCTCGCGGTGCAGTGGAATAATAAAACGGAAAGGGAAGTTGCAAATTGCGCCCTTACGTCGCTCGGGACGTGACAGTCACGAGGTGCTTTATTCGGATATAAATTCCGCCGGCGAACCTTCCGAGCGACATTTCGAGTCGGTGCGTTCACATTATCGACTCCTATTCGGCGCTTCTCGAGACGCTATCCGTTGTCGCGTCTGCCATGCTTCAATTTATTTTCGTGATTCCTTTGTGCCGCGCCACGCTTGATTTCACGTTCACTGGGACCCACGGAATAATTGTTACTGTTAGTTATTGTTAGCCGCGATCTTACTTTTATCGCGAGCATACGCTATATGGGAAACAACGTGCGCGCGTAAAAAGGGAATCCCGACGAGCGGTTGCGCCACGATACTCGAATAATGGGGGCCTTAATCTTTTCACGTGCGTTGCCCGATTTCTGGACGTTCCACGTGGAATCCACGCGGGTCGCGTGGGAGATCTCGGAAAGGGGAAAAAAATCGTCCGTTTCAATCGGACGGATGGGGTAAGAGCGCGGCACAAAGGCGGCATTGTGCGTCAAATTTTTATAAGGATTCTCGAGACCCACCATTGTGCGAAAATTGGGGGCCTGCACGTCGCGCCGGGGAATCGCGGAGGTGGAAAAAGATGGCGCAAAACGGGTTTCTTGATCGTAAGACTGTAAAAGAATTGATCTCTCTACGGTTTGGTGCTTTCGCTGGGAAACCGTTCCTTGCGCCACATCTGTTCTTCTGGATTCTTCTGGATTCAATGACGCTAGAGATGAATCAAACGAACACTTTGTGGGAACATTCGGGAACGTTCGGATCTAATGTGGATCCGAAGGTGTCGATTTCTGATATTGGGACGCAAATTGAACGGAGAATAGTGATTACATAAAGTTGCGATATTAACGATTTATAAAAGCAACGAAGTTCGCGAGAAGACGCTCAAGTCGCGCTGAATTTTTGGGTCAGGTTTGAGCAGATTCAAACTCAAACGGACAGGACATGGATTCAGGAATGCGATCGTGCGACCGTAAACCGTGATCGATATCTCGAGGATCATTGTTTCTCCAAGAACGCTCGCAGCCGATCAATATTTGGACCGATGTAGATCCGATCGCGCATCAATATTTCCAAATAACCGGTTAGCCGGCAGCGGTGGATTCCCATTTTCCCCTTTCCGTTCCACGTTCCCCGGCGAGGGGAAGAAAATCCTTTCGGGGCTCCACAAAGCGTCCCGTCCGGGTTGCCGCGTGTCACTCCGCGTGTCCTAACAAAGCGCCATTGACGAGCCGCTGTATGTAATATAGAATTTCCCGAAATCTGGATTTCCTAGAGAGAATGGAGCCTCGAGAAGATCGCGGTCCCTTAAGGGTTCGGTGCATCCGATGGTTAAAGGGGGGAATCGACTCGCTGGACCTTACCACTGAGGGTAACACCTGTTGGGAAGATTTTTTTTTAAACTCCCACAGAGTCTCCGTGATCTTACGTGAAGCCGTTTCTCACGGCTGAGGATTTTCACGCACAAAGATCGCGCTGCGCGTCGTTCCGCATCCGGAAATCCGAATGAAGCTAAAACGCCGCAGGTTGGAGTCGCTGTCCGTTAGGATCGTTAACGAACGTAATGGAGAATAATTTTTCGCGCACGATCGAGTGACAGGAAATGCTCCTTTGTAGCGCTCAAGTATGGCCGATTCGAAGAGAAGAAACCATCATCGACGTATCGTCGAGCCGAAGCAAAGCAAGAGGAAGGCTCGTCCTCTGCGGCAAGCAACGACTAACTCGCGCGGCGGGGTGACATCCGGAAACGCTGGGGGGTACTTAAAAGTACCATCGGGCAATGCGATGGTCAATAAAATGCCGTGACGCGCGGAATACAAGGAAACGCTTGCGAGTGCCACCCACGCGAGCATCCGGGCGTTAATTCCTCTCGGCGTTCCGCGGGCTGGTCGCGATAAAATCGCGCAGTTTTCCATCGGGGACTCGGCAGCACGAATCGTAAGTTATTCCGCGCTCTTTTCCTCGGGTAACTGGATAATAAAGCGATACGAAAGCCAGGTGGCTGCTGCCATGTTGCTTTAGAGCTTCAGTCTCACGACTCGCTGGGGTACGACGTGCGCGTTTCCATTCGGCCACGCTGCCGTAAAAATTAATCCGATCGTTAAGGGTCGTCGTAACTGTCAAAATATACGGCCCCGTATACCAGCCGAGCGAAAACCTCGCGCGGAAATGCGTGAAATAATTATCGTCCCGAAGCCCGGCTCGGGTTGGCGTTAGGGGCGCGTTCCGGCCGGCCGTTTCTCGTCGTCGAGCGAACCGCGGTTACATAAAATGCTTTCAAACGCGGCACGAGCGATCGCGATTGCTTCACAGAGACATATTTACGCTCGCAAATCTGTACGAGAGATGTTCTGATAACGAATCTAATGATAACTCAAGATTTTCCAGAAGGTTGAAGGTTATTAAATCGAGGTTATGAATTTATTGTTTCTATCAAGGCTTGATGTTGAGCATGCCAATTATTTATTTCCGTATTATAATGCTCCGTTATAATGCAATGTGGATGTACTTCTCTCTCTTTCTCTCTCTCTCTCTCTCTCTCTCTCTCTCTCTCTCTTTCATGCCGTTCTCTGCATGTCTTGAAAATCGGATGCTAAGCTTAAATCTGAGACGAGTTACGACCGTATGCGGCGATAAGCTTGAGAACCAGCTTGGGATTATTACAGCGCAGCTGTTTGTCTTTTCTCAATGATGAATCCCGGTTAAGATGAAAGTCGGCGGGAAATCGGCGCGTTTCCTTTTTCTCTCAATCTAAATGTGTCTAAATTGTAACGCTAAAGTGCACCTAGTCCATCATCTTTAACGATTTCCTGCGCTTATCTCATCGACGCTGGGACTTCAGCATCGCGCGACAGAATCGCCCCTTTTTGCTTAACTACAAGACGTTCCGGTGGGCGGGGAGATCACTGATCCAGATCGAGATTACTAATGGATCCGGTCGTGGACGCTCGATCGAAGTATCCGTGCATAATTCGAGTAATCGAATCTACCAGGGCAGTTAAAACGAATTGGGTCAGACACGGAGAAAGGGAGAGAGAGAGAGAGAAAGAGAGAGAGAAAGAGAAAACGAGCGAGAAAGTGTGCAACAAAAACGTAACCACGCGAGCGGATTCGTGATTAGTCATCGCGGTTTTTCATCGTTGTTCCGCCGTTCACTTCTCCGGGTTGCAATTAAGTAAATGCATCCAGCTTTCGAAAAAAGGTGCATTTCGGCGCGGCTCGTATCGTCGCCCGATCGTGCTTCGCGTGTACACGTATCGCAACAGCATCGCCGTTATTGTAATAATTGTAGATATCCGGATAAGGTGTTTGTAGCGGGGAATGAAACTGACAGTTGCTTGTTTAAGAGAGCGAGAGAGAGAGAGAGGGAGGGAGAGGGAGGGAGAGAGAGTCGAGGAGCTTTTTCACATTGTTCTGCGTACAAAGTGTCGAAGCTCGTGAACGTCAGGCTTCATGACGCGATGGCGCGCGTTTATAGAATTTAAGATATTATGAGAACATCGTTGGTAGAATAATCGTTTGTACGTGGCATGGCTCTAAGGGTAATTCAATTTTCTCGTTCCGTTTTACGTTCCGTCAATCATCAAGCCTACTTTGTGAATGGAACGCTTGGTCTGGACAAAGATCGATGCGAAAGTTCAGAGGGGTCGAGGCATCGGGAATTCCGCGGATTTATATTCCGAGATCGAGAGAGCCGCGAGGGATGTTCGCGCGCGGATAAATCGCGGACGCGGACGGAGCAGAGGGGCGCGAACCGGCGCGCGAGGGGGAGGCAGCAGATCACAGACAGGAAATCGCGATAGCGGGCGCGGGGGATTCCACAGCCGCGGCGTTATAACATTTTGCTAACCGGAAACGCAATATGGCAGAGGCGCACGTGGGTAGCCGGCGTACGCAGCGCACGGCGAAACGACCGTTTGCCTTTCGTCGATGTTTCGCTCCGTGAAATGAATAAAAGATGCTGCCACGGCTTCAGCAGCAGCGTCGTGTCGCTCGTTTGTTCATTAACGGCAGCACGATACGAGGAAATTCTGCGCTCCCAGCGGGCGGGATCGCTCTCGTCGATGAAACGGAAACTACGAATTCCTCGCGGAACGAAGAAACAGAGGAACCAGCAGTGTCCCGCTCACGCGAAGATCACGCGTAGCTTCAAAGAACCGGAAGCGGATCACCGATATCGATGATCTGCAATTCGCAGTTCGCAATTCCCATTCCTCGACTTCCCACTTCGCGAATTACGTTCTCCGTTCTGAGCAACGGCGTGACGCGAACGCTTAATCAATGCCGGAAATGCCGGAGGTGGCAGAATCTGTGCCACGATGGCGCAAAGCGCGTTAATAATCGCTCCTACTGTTTACGAGCGGTACTGCCGCTCTCTGTCTCCCTCGTTCCCTGCCAGTGACAAGCCGGGAACACCAACGACGACAACCGGCACCGGCATGACGACGATAACCCAGAACGGGAGGCCAGACGAGCCTTCGCCTGCCTGCCGAGCGGGCAGAACGCGCTCGTCAAAGAGTTTCATTCATCCGCGCGGCAAAGTTCACTCGCGCGGACACGTGTGCCGCGCAGACCGGCATTGTAAACGAGGGATTTATGCCCTTTCGGCGACGCGCCCTCTCTCTCTCTCTCTCTCTCTCTCTCTCTCTCTCCTTCTCCTCCGGTCCTCTCAAGGCTCGCCTTTTTACGCGTTTCCTCCTAACTGCATAAACTCGGTCCAGCAGAAGCGAGAACGCCGAAACGGAAAGAGATTGTTTCGATCAGAAGCCGCGATGGACGGCAATGATTAGAGCTTAGCTTAGAGCGACAAAAAGCGAGCACTGCTGTCTCCATAGAAAGGATACATATACGATGATGCGGCGGTTCCGCGTGGCCTTTCCTAGAAATCTAATTATTCCTGATGGCTTAAGTAGCCTCGAAGTAGTCTAGAAGCGCGCAAGAAATAAATTATAGATGTCTACCCCCGTGATAAAAAGCACGATAACTCGCGCGAGGCTCCGCTTAGGAGCCATTGTCACTGTCTCGGGATCAGTCCGGGTCGTCACGGCATCCTTCGCGTCCTAAAAGCGGGAGATTCGTGGCCCGAGCGTCGATCGATAACGCCACGTGTCAATATGCCGGCTAGACGTGTAGAAGCATTCTTCGATCCTAAAAGCGAAGAGAGAGAGAGAGAGAAAGGGATGGTCCTTGACGTCCACGACTATCGAAAACATCAGAATGTCAACGAGCGCGTCTCCTTATTATCGCCATGACGCACGAATCCTATCGATTTATCGCTTCCGAGTGCACTTTGCACGGCGCGGTAGGATTCACTTCGCGTCAGAACAACGGAACTTCCTGCCTTCGTTGCTCCTCTCTCGCTTCAAAGCAAGGCGTCGTTGGTTGCCGAAATCCACCGCCTCAACTCGGAAGCCGGCTCCCAGTTTTTCCCGTCACATCCCGTAGCAGGCTTTCCATGTCAGATCGTTTTGGGGGCGGGATAGGGGGTGGACGTGAATTAAGAGCCCGGCTGTAAGGGCGCGTGAGTGGATTAGCAGCCGCGGCTGCTGCATTTCCCAATCGCGCCTTTTATGGGATATAAAGAATGATCGGTAAAGAGATCTCGCGCCGATCTCGCTCGGTCTGTCTTGAATCTCTCACTTTGCTGCTCACGTTGTCGCCGTTATTGGACGAAGCTTTCGGCCGAGCGGAGGCGAAGCGTGGCGCGCGAGCGGATATCGAGTGACCGAGCACGCTCGTTTATTTCGCATTACTAGGCGCACCGCATTAATGCTACGTTTAATAAATTCACGCTCGGACAGGACGAATCCCGGAATGAAATACGCATATATATATATATATATTTCAGCTGCCTCATCCCCGAAGGAAGGGTTGCTGATGGATGCCGCTGTCGTTCGTTGCTCGTTCGCCTTTTAACAACGAGCCCGTTTGGCGCGATCATATAATATCCGCGTGCGATATGCGATATGCGATATCTGGATTCGTGCTCTTGCTTTCCCTTTGGAGAAATGGTAATCGCTGTGATTATACTCGTGTTCGAATCAAGATTATTGATATTTATTTGATCGGAGCACGCGAACGCACGGGCGATTTCACATTGTGCCCATTTTGCTATTCACCGCGTGATGGATACGCGAGGTATCGCGTATCGCTGATGCTCCTCGAATAGCGTCAATGTTTCGGGCTTGATATCTCAAGCAGGTGATATCTCATTGATACTTGAGAAAAAAGGCTTCGCCGTGCAGACGCTCGAGGTCGAAGAAAGGCTGGCTATCTTCACGTCCGTCAAACGTACGCCGGATCACAAGAGGGAGCGATGAGGATTCATTGTTGCCCGGACTTTCGAGAGTGTTCCTTTCGTCGTGTTTGAGGGCGGAAGAGCGGTCTCGATCGCTCGTTAAGCGGTTCCATTCAACGAGCCACTTCTTCGAACGAACAAAAATGTTTGCTGCCCATAGAACAAAAATTCGATCCACCAGTGACGGGAGCGAGATGTTTGCCATCGCGATTCTTCGTTGATTCGCGTCGAGCGCGCGGCTACATCTTTTGTACGCCGTATATATTGTCTCGGGGGATGTAAAAAGCAGAGATTTTTGTAGAAGAACAGACAGAGAGAGAGAGAGAGAGAGAGAGAGAGAGAGAGAGAGAGAGAGAGAGAGAGAGAGAGAGGAGGCACAAAGTGTGACTGTAATTATTATCGCGATGCGATATTTCTCACGCGCCTTGAGATTTCCGATATGACGGAAAGGGGAACCGCGCGAGAATAAGGGAAAAAGGGAGGGAGGGAGGGAGGGAGGGAGGGAGCACCAGATAGGAAAAATATTTTCGCTGGCTGTGATTTATCGTTCGGCGCGGCCGGAAAGACAAACGCATCTGCCCGGGATGGAAATTAATGGACGTGCTAGCGTCGCAAGAGCAGATGTCGAGGTGGTAATTAGAGTTAAAAGACACACACGTCTACTTGATGCCATTCAAGGGCGTGGGCGTGGCGCGGGTTGTTTCGAGATGCGGATCCTGTACGTCGGTACAGTTGCTGCTCAGCTGTAAATTTGAGCTAATCATGAGCTAAGCACTCGCCCGCGTGGATGCTGCGCGTCTGACAGGTTTACCCAAACGAGAGAGCAAACTCCATGACGTGTCTCGAGGGCTGTCGCGATTCTGACGCGCGTGAAAGGGAGAGCTTGTTTCGTCCGCAGGTCAGCCCGCGATCAGGTTTCTCATTGTTTACGGCTCGTTGCATTCCACGCGGAGGAGCCGCGCGGACGATTCGAGGGAAAGCTGCTTAATTTCGGCGAACGCTTTCCCAAGACTCTAACTTGGATTAAATTAATCTCTAATCTCAATCCTCGCCGTTTCGGGGAGGATGCACGTCTTCTTCTCATGCACGTTTTTTATTCGCTTACTTAATGGTGAATGACGTTTATATTCGGGACCAGTCACTGGCTGACTCTCGCCATTGATGACTCGGTGAGTCCGCTGCTTAACGACCCGCCGGTCGTTTCTCCAATAATGAAATTCCACGGTGACGTTATCGTGTAGGAAATGAGTTACGTGATTGTCATACGTTCAGGCCGGCAAGATGTCGAACGTCCTTTCGAGGTTGTCGCTGCCCATTGTCAGTCGTATTGTACACGAATTACTGGTGGGAATAAGATTCGTGACGGAATCTATCGAGCCCGTCATTGTTCGGCTGCTTTGCCGCCGCGAGACAATGAAGGGGAGATGGCTTTCATTCACGTGGCGACTTCCAGACTTCGGCCGACGCGCGTTCCTCGTCTCCTGCTTCTTCTCTGATCGGCGCGCAGAAATAGCGAAATAGCGCTATTTCCGTAAATCCGCTTTGGATCTGTAAATTGCACAGAGTGCAAAACTGACTCCACTTTCCACTACGCGGGAAACAGAGAGCCGAGTTGTCGTGACGGGCGCCTCTCACCTTGTTGTTGCCTCTCCAGAGCTTCGTGTGGCCGTAGGATTGGGAGTTTCTTCAGAGTCATTCGTCCGGAATGGTCGCGCGCGTTCTACATGATTGATTCTAAATTGATTCGCCCGATCGATACGACGCTTATTTCAAAGGGATGGCCGGATCGCGTGGCTCTTCCTTTTCGATGGCGCTCCGATGCCGATTGAGATTAGAGATCGGACGTACGGTACGATCGATCGAGCGTCACGTGGACGGACACACGCGCGATGCGCGAATGAGGCACAGATCGTGTAGACGAATCGATCACGCGAGTAGAGCGCGAGTAAAAGTTACGAGTACTATTTGGCGATACTAATGCGCGATTCAACGGTATCGACACTCCGTAATCGGCATTCGCGAAGATCGCGCAATGTCTGCTCCCTGAAGAGGGCCTCGCGACTGGAGGCTGAAGGTGCAAGAGAGCGCGAGAGAGATATTTCAGCGGTATGACGTCCGCATATTTTTGTATCACCGGACCACTGGCGAGATAAATGCACGCACGTCGAACCCTTTGCGAACGGAGTGGCGTATAAAGTATCGTCCGCAGGATCGTAAAGTATGCGATATCATCTTCGTGGCCGACCGCCAGTTGCAGGCTTTGTCTCATCGCGAGCCGCGTCCTGGCATTGTCTTCCGGCGGTTCTTTATGGACCCCGAATCTACCAGCGTGCGCCAATAGCGCAAGAAATCGAAGGGTGGCCGCATATATCTTTCTTTATTCGCGAGATCGTCCTCGCTCGCCAGCACGAGACTCGAACGGGGTCGCCGGTCCACCGTTCTCCCTCGCTCGCCTTTTTGCAGCAGTCTCGGACATTCTTTCGATTCGCGGGATTCTTCCTTCTACTGCCACCTCTTCCTCTCGTTTTTACGCGGCGGGCTCGCGTAACGTCGTCCCGCTGCGATTCGCGCGGATGATGCGAGATGCAGTCGCGCCTTGGGAAGCTGATACCACCGGTGTTTCTTCGCTCAGCCTGCAAGACGGATCGTTAGCATCCGATACCATACTTGATGATGCCTCGGGATGATCATTCGAGAAGTTGGAAGAATCTCCGCGAGAAACGGCAGGCGGCGATGCTTGAGCGAAGAAGCATCTCTCCGGAATCTCTCCGGAAGATCTCGCGGCGCGCCGATCGCGGAAATTCGCATTGCATGCGCGGGAATTATGCGCTCTCGAAGGAGAGCGGGGCACGGTGCATTTGAAAGTTAAATTTCCATCTTGGGAATTCAACGACGCGCCGCGATGATGCCGAAGCGTCGCCGAGGCTCGTTCGCTCGCGCGCTTGCACGTGTGTACCACGCGCTGCATTCAGATGCGCGCATAACGTGTTCGGGCCCTCCGCTTCGACCCGCGCTTCCATCAATCCGCCTTGACATGCAAATAATTCGTGGAAAAAATCGTCCGGCCATGCGGTGGCGACGTTACAATTAATCACGCGGCTCGCGGCCGCGACGCCCATTCGGCTACCGGGGTTACAATTTGTTACGGTTGACAGGCGCGCGAGAGCAACGAGAGCTCCAGCAGCTCGCGTTGACAATGCGTCCGGCTCCTCCCCCGTCTCCCTCTTCCACCCTTCTCTCGTTCGTGCACGCACACCGCCGGGACGTCCTTTGAATCAATCTCCAAGCGTACCGAAGAAATCCGGCTGGGTTCGTCTCGCGAGACAACCACGTTATCGACGCGACCGCGACCATCCGTACATATTCGCTTCTTCGTATATTCGCCGCTCATTGGTTTCATCAGTGATGAAACGTCATGATTTCGTTCGATCGCTCAGCACGCGCCTTTAAGGGCTTACGCTTACACGCGCGGTCACTCTTGCTCATTCGATTCGCGCGCGCAGTCTCTCGCTCTCCCATTGGCAGCTGTTACGCGCGACTGCGAGATATCGAGATGCACACGCGTGCTTCGACGTGCATTTTAGACGTGCAACGGTGACCCGGACATGACTCCCACTAGCCATCAGGGGCCATGTCGCGTGCGTATGACACCCGGGTTGAGTCATGTTGGATGTTGCGAATAATAGAAGCGAGTTTGCGCTCGCGAGACGAATAGCTTGAGGATACGCGAAATTCGTGATCTCATTGATGATTTCCGCGATGCAGAGTGGCTTTCTAGCTTTGAACTAGCTTTGCGCTACTTCTCGCGCGCACTCGCGTGCCGGGAAACGTGCAGCTTTCCCATCCTGGAAACGAGTCGGCTCCATTAATCAGCGGCGCGACCACTCGCGATAAGTTAAATATTGATTCAACCCTCCCCCCCTCCCCCCTCCCCCCGCGCGTACGCGCACTCGGCCGCCCCATGAATATGTTGCGCGCGTCGATCAAGATTAATGCATCTATACGTACCGATAGCGCGATCGGCGCCTTAATGCGCCGCATGCTGTGCGTGAATGCACACGGGGATGAAGATAAATATTTGTACTGACGAGTCAAAACTCGCGGCCAACCGCAATCAGACGTCTATTAGTTTGCGATGACTCCGAAGCGAGCTTACTCTCTCCTCTCTGTCTCTCGTTTCGCCGAGGGTTCCCCGTTCTTCGTCTCCCTCCCTCGTCCGGCTGCGCGCTCTCTCTCTCTCTCTCTCTCTCTCTCTCTCTCTCTCTCTCTCTCTCTCTCTCTCGTTTGTTCCTAATGCAGCGAGGGCCTCGGGCCAGGTATCCCATTCAAATGTAAATCAATGTCACCTAGCGATGGTTCCTGGAACATCCCGACGCCTTACGATCGACGCTTCTCCGCGAATGGAGAGCATTCATCGCGAAAGATACAAGCAACGTGTCTTTCGCCACGTGATGCGTTGCTGAAACCCGCGATCGTCCTCCCCGCGAAACTCGAGGAATCTCTCTACGCGCGTGATTACCCTTGTCCTTGGCTGAATCCCTGGATCTGCGTTTCAGTTGTCGTCGAGGCAGGATCAGCGTGCCCATTAAAGCAGCATTCGGCAGCTCCGGGGCACGACGTTCGACGTTTCGTCATCATCGTTGCTGCCGAAAGACGCGAGTGTCTTTCGAGTTAAGACGCGTCGCGGCGTTGATTCGAATCGATTAGGGAGTCAAATAAAGGAGCCATTCCGGTCTCCTCTTCCCACGGCTCTGGCATAATACTGATGGATGAGACGTTGCCTCCTCGCCGGGCGGCGCGGAGGGGAGGGTGAGCCTAACGCGGAAATTTATCAAAATCATTTTGATACCTACGTCGGCGCAGCATGACGTCACGCGTCACGGTGCTCCGGCTGATCCGTTCATTACGGAATTTGCATACGCCGATCAGTCAGCCGATGGAGATTCCACTTCCTCCCTTTTTCCCGAGCGGGGATTTGCATAGGGCGTCGCCGCCCTTCCGATTGGCGGCTATTCCTCGAACGTTACTGCGACAGGAAGAGATAAAGAAAGAAAGAAAGAAAGAAGAAGAAAAAAAGAAAAGAAAAAAAAGGCAACTTAACACAATGGCGTGAATCCATTGTGCGGTCTCTGGCACAAGAGTGCCCTGCCGATGCGTCGTCGTCCATCTCGCTTTTATTATTGAAATAGCGCGGCGACGGAATAGAGACGGGGAACGTATCTCCGCGGCGGGCAAGAGAAAGTAATTACGTGCTGCGAGCGCGAGCGCGCGATTTATCTTTCGCCGCGCTTTTGCCGGCGGTATCAGCGATCCGCACCGTCCGCATCCAAAAAACATTCCGTTACGAGGATATTAACGGGCGTGTAAAACGATCCGCAGCAGCTCTCCCCAACCTCCCCTCTTCCTCTCTCTCCCTTTCTCTCTCTCTCTCTCTCTCTCTCTCTCTCTCTCTCTCTCTCTCTCTCTGTCTGTCCCTCCTTCGTCCATATCGCGGCAGCGTGCAGCGTTAGCGATCACGGGGAATTTCTCGATTAATCCACCTCGAAATCGATAGCGCTTCTTGCGGCTGCTAGCATCAGGGACGATCATAATTCCGAATTCACTTCGGATACGCTCGCTGAACTTCATTCAATCATTCGAGCTAACTCGAGGAAAGAAAGAAATTAATTACGTCACGTGTGCTTGATACCAGAATCAATCAGGTTCTTGTTACTTCAAGTCGCGAGACTCGAATCGGCGACACGATTCACTGAACGTCGATCATCTCGAATATCGGTTCTACGAGCGATAATTCTGCTAATCGTGTTCTATGTCGTGGACAAACGCAACAAATGATCCTCAAACGGATTCCAAGGCATCGGATGCATCGATTCCCGAAAGTTATTATTATGTCGATTGTCGATCGACTCCAGCGCGCATCTCATTTGCGTAGAGCAGAATGCGTCCCTGAACGCAGTTTGCAACTTCGACGTCTGCCCGGTGGTCTTCAGGATCGCCGGCGGTGCCGTTCGTTCCCATGTAATCGTGATGTCACGTTATCAGATGAGGCACGAGACAAGGTGATCGGAGAAAAAGTTCGCGCGCGAAGAGAGAGAGAGAGAGAGAGAGAGAGAGAGAGAGAGAGCGCAGCTTGCGCGCGGCGAGTGGCGGCCGGAGCGGTTCCGCCGCTGAAAAATAATCTGATCTTAAAGCGCTCGCTTCATCTTTTTCTCGCTGGCCGCAAAATGGCAGTGCGCGAGGGAACGGTAGAAAACGCTGGCGTGACACGCGGCCGATGACGGGTCATTTTTCTCATCACGTGGTATTTCCTTTCGCGGCTGTCCGCGCGCCGACCGCTCACTCCCGCGAGCGTTTCGTTTCCGTTTTTGCGCGTCCTTAATGTGACATCGTCGTTAGGCAGTTCTCGACGGAAATCGCTGTCCCTGCTCGCAGCATCCGATGCTGACGATCGTGTTAAATCTCCGAGAAATTAGCTGAGCCCAAGAATGATAAGTCGCACGCGAGAGAGGCGCGAAGAGACAAATCGCGCGCGCTCGCGAATACGAGCGCATGCGCGTCCCATCGACGACCAACGACGAGTGCATTCACGGATCACGCCGCTACGCGGCGCGAATGAATGAGATCGCGTAAATATTTATGGGACCGTAAATATTTATCGAGACGCCGAGACGTGGGAAGCCGGTCGCGGGCGGATGCGTCGGCCGCTCTTGTCACCCGTTTGCAACTGCGCGATTACAACCGTGTCGGCCGATCGCGATCGGCGACGTTGGCGGCTCAGATCTCAGACGGAAGCGGCCGATTGTCGGAAGAATGACGAATCACAGGGGTGGGGGTGGGGGTGGGGTGGGGAAGACTGCAATTCCGATACGATCACGACGGCCGTGCTCGCGCGCGCGCTTCTCTTCATGACTCTCATCTCTTTGGCGTTTTATGCCGCATCTTGTTCGTCCTGTTCGTTGCAGGAACTGAATGACCGGTATCATAGCCCCCTTTGTAATTTGAGATTATTATCTGTTATCCTTGTCCTCTGTCTTTCTCTCTTTCTTTCTTCCTCTCTTTTTTCTTTGTTTCCCTCTCTTTTCTCTCGAAATACAGATCTCTGGTTTCGTCTCTGCTCGTCGATGCCGTTCTCTGCCGAAAAGTTTCTCGGCTCGACGGCTGCGAGACTTCCAAAGTGGAAGAAAAAAATTCGCGAGAGTTTAATGCAGCACTGTGACACGGCGCGGCCAGGGTCCTCGTTTGCTCCTCCGTATCTGCATTAAGAAATCTCGTTTTGATTATGCACGGGACACGAGATTACTCGCGGTTGTCCGTCAAAAGACAGGGAGCCCATTTAAAATCGCTCGAGAAACAGCGCGGACCTGAGCGCCTCGTGACGGCCGCAAGGCACGCCGTGAGATATTACGGGATAGATCATCTCCCCCGGGCGCGCCGTCATTATTTCTGCTGACCTCTGCACCTGAACGCGATCCTTTCTGCATGAGCAAAGTACGTAATTTACGGGTCTCGCGTTTCTCGAACCACCGAGGGATTTACTGCGTTGGGCACCCGGGGTCACCCTAGCGGGGGTCCCCCCAGAGGGATGCCTCTGCTCTTCCCGTGCGTGCGTGCGCGCGAGCTCTTCTCGTTCTTAAACGGCTCTTCCGCTCGTGGTATCAAAATTCGCGTGCGCAAAGGGGAGGTCAAGGAGGAGACTCGCGTCTCCTTAAATGAGAGAAGCGATCTCTCCGCGCAATACGCGACTTTCATTCGCGACGGTCATAATATCAGCTTTATTGCGCGACCCAAGTAGCCCAGCACGAGAAAAACATTCGATAAATCCGCAGCGCTGAAATGCGCTTCCCGCAAAATTCACGCGATCTTTGGACGTTAGGTCTATCCATATTCAGCGGGTTTCAATCGGCAATGCGAACATTCCACGAATGCGGCGAGACTGCCAATTCTGATTCTTTCGATCTTCATATCTGCCTGGTAGAATCGCGGAGAAAGGACAAGCGCGGATCGAAGGAGGAAGTGCATAAGCGCCGTCACGTACGCCGTATTACCTTGGTGGGGAGATTATCACCTGCGCCATGAAATTACCCGCGCAAATTATCTGCATATTACCGCGGACTATAATCGATGTGCCGAGGAGGTCGCGTATCTTGCACGCTGATTTCTCGGAGATATTAACAGATTAACCGGCACTCCCGACACTCACGGTGCAAATCTGTGATGCCGACATCTGCGATGTCTTCCTACCAAACTTTACGATTTCATGTATCGCAAATGTATTCGGAAACCAATCAATGTGTAATCAATGTGTTCTGCGAGTGTGTTCAATTCCGCATCTTGACGAGCTCTCTGATTTCTCCGGTGATTCTTAAAGAGACGACGAGAAGATACGAAAAGGATCAAAGATCGCGAGGACCTTTCGCACGGACGCTGGTGGCGTTCATTTCCGCGGAATACTTCAGCGTCTAGCCTATTACGCACGTAAATGGTCGGGCCCCTTCCTCACCTCGCCGTCATTGGATGCGGCTCGCGCGCGTTTCCGTCGATCGATCATTAAAGCGCGATGCATCGCGCGGTGCACGCGAGTCGTCGTCCCCTCGCTGACTCGGTCCCGAGGCTGCAGTCCTGCCAGTGTGCTCACTATATAATCATCCGCGAGGATCATCGGGGTCGAGAAGCATAACGCGAGAATGCTGTAGGAGCGCGCTCGCCTGGAAAGAGGTTGCCTCTCCGGTTGCATCTTCTGGGGGCTTCCCCCACTACTCCGTGCGGCGTCGGCGGCGGGGGGCCGAGGAGCGAAAGGGCCTCGACTCGGCCGGCAGGTGGGCCCCGTCTCACGGGGCCCTGTCCGCTCGGCCCAGGCTCGGGATGAGAGTCCCGACGGACACGCGCGCTCGCGCGCGCCACGAGATGGAAACGTAGATTGCGAGTTCTCCGTTCTCCCTGCTCTCTCTCTCTCTCTCCTCTTCCTCGTTGCCGGGGTCTCTCGCGAATCTCGGAATTTCTCTCTCTCTCTTTTTCTCGTCGATCGTCTCCTCCGCCTCCCTCGACGCTTCTGTTAATCTCGCTGTATCTTCTCACGAGTGCCATGGTGGAGAAAGAGAAAGGGGGAGAGAGCGAGCGGTTTATTTATTAAGACTTGTATTACAAATTGGGAGAGCTATAGGATGGAGGTATCAATGAAACTCCGGCCCATGCAGTGACCTGATAGCATCGCTCGCGGCCATTTTTGAAGGGTTACATGCGCGGCGAATCGCCGCGAAATTCCAATCGGATATGTGTAAGCCTCGTGTGAAGAGGGCTCGGTTTACTTATTGCGACTTGTATTACATGATATTATGCGCGTACATCTCTTTCAGTTATATCTTCATCGGAAAAATACGCGAGCCCGTGCAAGCGTGTGTATTCTGCCAGCGCGTCAAATGTTTTTACAAGTAAACGTCGAGTTAAAATTCTGATGGATCGCTGCTTGAATTGGAAAAATCCCGACGCCCCTCACCACTCGCCCATAAATCGCCCGGAACTTGATATAGTCGAATGGAATGCTTGAAGAACAGCGTTCGCTCGCACGCGCGCACAGAGAGTCGCGATCCCGAGCTGCCCGTGAAGCTCCGTTAAAGTTCAGCGTCGAGCTTTCGGGGCCGGTGATCGTCATCAGCCGATATCGGCGGATTTTCGCCATAGCCCAAAAATACGACCGCCCCGGCCAGGAGAGCGCCGTAATTGGTCGCCACGTGTTCCGTCGTGCCGCCCGTAATTCGCGCTCGCGCGCGGTTTACGCCGATCGTATATCTCGGCGTGCTTTCGTGGGGGACCCGGCCGCGGATAATGGGGCCCGGAACGGAGTTCCGCGCGGGGCCCGAGCGGTATCGTTACCGATCGTGTAACCATAATTTCGCGACTGTAAATCACGACAGGTGCCTACGTCTTTAGAACCCTGTAACTCAAGCCGGGAGATGTCCCGCGCGCACGTCCCCGTCTGCGGTCCGTCCTTTCTCCCTCCCTCCCACTCTTCCTGCCTCGCCGGTCTTTTTCCTCGGCTTCGCGAGAAGCGCGTTATGTACCGCGTGCCGCCTTACGCGCGCGCGCGCGCGCGCGCGCGCAGCTTTACGAGAAAGTAATTCTCCGCCATGAAAAGTCGTCCGGTGCACTTTCGTCGTGCACAGCGCGCCGCGAGATAAATCAGTCGGATTTTTTGCGCGCCGCGTAACGTACGAGGCGTTGTACGCGGGCCTTTACAATGCTGTAACTCTCCCCTTTTCCTTTCTCGCGAGCGGTCAGCGCGCGCGAATCGTAGAAACGCAAGCGAGAAATAACGCCGGCCGAGAAATATGCCGCGGCCACACGTCGAACGATACGTCGTAAAAACTTACCGCGCGAACTCGCCGTCTCGCGAACGTCGCGCGCCTTATTCTCCCCGCCAATTACCGGATTACCGAATTTATGTTGCGCCGGCAAAGAAGCACACGTATTTCTCTCTCTTTTGCTCTCCCTCCCTCCCCCTCTCTCTCTCTCTCTCTCTCTCTCTCTCTCTCTCTCTCTTCGCATCGCAAAGCTCGCATCCGTGTGCGGAGTGAGATGTCCGAAACGAGATACGTCGCAGCGAAATTGATATCGATTTTCGATGGATTCTAACTTCTTTGCCAGGCAAGCGAACATGGTCACGCGTAGGCCACGCTTAACGGCGGCTCCGCTCGCGGGACCAACATGGTAGCGGCCGGTAAATGCCTCGCAACGACGATAATATATACAAGAGGTTTTACTGCGAGCGACGACCATACGCGGCTGTGACATGTCTATAATAGCCGCGCGCGCGCGCGCATGCGCGCATAAAGCCGCACGATGTACCATAAACCGTTATGGTGCAGTATACCAGTCCGGACGATAAAGGAGTAAAAGGACGGTGCACTCGCCGGACTCTGATTCTGATATCTGGCTGACTTTATTGATCCTAAACGAAGTCCAGTTCGGTCGGCATATGGCGGTGCGCGCGAGAAGGTTTACGCCGATCACGAGGGTGTCCTGGCAACAGGTGATGTCCTCTCGCATGCAGCCCGCTTTCAAGAACGATCGCGGGGTTCATCCTTTCCAGCGGGAATTGTCTCGGAGCTTCGAAGCTGAAAGGGTCTCGAAGCGTCAGCTAGAAATGATCGCGATGCGTCAATGCTGAAGCTGTCTTCGAATGATAGACACGCGTTACGTTCATCTTGACGAACGTCGTTCTCTTGTGGCCTCGTTGCGTGGCTCTTTCTCAAAACTCTCTGGGATCGACTGCATAATCGACTCCGTAATCGAGCGATACCTCGACGTTGGTGTTCGTCGCGGGGTGAACGCATGGAGGTTTGTTGTTAGGCTAACACGCATTTCCGCCAGCGCCACCGCGATGGCACGGCAATGGCACTTGTTATCGCCCAATTGGATAAAGTGTCGACGTTGCGGCTTTGACGAGACAGCGTCTAGACGCGCTTGACATCTGCAATTTCGTCACGTCGTTCAGAGTGACAGTCCTCAGAGTGACGTCTTGCGCAAAGCCGCAGACGTAACGCTCGCGTTCGCGGCCAACTTGCCGCTTGCGAAGAAGAAAATATATGTACATATACATATCTTACTTACTCAATGAGGATTAGAAAGTAAACAACTCGACACGCGATACTTCCGATCGATGAAACGTCCTTGGGAATGTAATCTCCGATAGTTGTAGCAGCTTAATAGCGGAATTCTTCCCTAAAGTGACTCAACATTCGCCCTTTCGTCGAACGTAATTCCTTCATTCACTCGGTCCCCCTTGTTGTCGCTTCCACGCGGAGCGACCCAGCGACATATATACATATATACGTAGGTCCAGCCCTTTCCGTTGGCGAGGTCCGGTAATCCTCGCACAATTGCGCTCGTGAAGCGCGCAAACTCTCAGCGATCGATCCGGCGCTGAAACAATCGGGCGGTTTTTTCGTCTGCCGGAGGGCAGGCTCTCTTATCTGAATATCCTGATCTCGCTCTCCCCGTTCTCTCGATCGGGGGGCGAGGATCGACGCGACGCTTTGACGGGTAAGGATGATCTCAATTAAACGGGTTTATCCGAGTCGACGGGGGGTCGGCAGCGGCGCAATGAGGGTCGACGGGGCACCTGAATACGAAATCAGCGAGCGATGCCGACGCGAGCGTGGCGACTCGAGACGATCGCAGGGGATGAAGAAAGGGTGAATCGCCGCGCCGTGTCGTGAGAAAGGACACGGCCAGGCGACATGAATATCCACAGCATCCGCGGGAGGGATGCGGGGTGGGGTGGGGAAGGGGGGATATCCCTTCGCGAGATGTGAATGTCCCCCGTGACAATCGTCCCATCTGAGGTTTACGGTCCGTCCGTTAAGGGTTGCTGCCGAGATGATTTTCCTTCGAGCCTCGTTACGCAACGTTGTCCATGACGCTGCCCTGCGCAATAAAGTGCGCCTTGTGCGGTCAGGTGTTCATCAATCCCGCGAGATTGACGTGGGACCGGCCGCCGTCCGAGACGCCGCGCGCTCCTCCCTGGACCGCGGATGCTGCGAAGGAGTAACCGATCGGTGAAAATCGGTGACGGTAAAATTTTAGAACCGAAGATAATCCTGTAACAATAATGACAATCGTTGCACGTCGACTGCACTCCAGACAGTGTTGTCAGCGATCGATTCGAATTCTTCGCTCGGGAGATACGCGCGGATTCGGAATCAGAGTCGAAGCGGAGACAGAGACGGCGAACATGTTTACCCGTCGTGCACTGATTTCTGCACCGTTGCAGAAATTCATGCGAGTGTCGGGAAAGGTGCGTTAAATTGTCAGCGGAGAAAGCGGTAGGAGAGACGCTCGCAGGGACGCCAAGTCGTAGAGGGTGGCAGTCGCGGGCGTTCTTGTACGAGTTATCGTCGATGCGCCGAGGAAGGGAGCGAGGGAAGCGTACCAGGCAGTACGCGGCTTGAATTGATGAGCAAAAAGCAGCGAAATCATGAGCGATTGCCCTCGCGGCATCCCCGAGGCCCTCGCTGCCGCGGTCTTTTTTTCGGTGTCGTCAACGCCGCCGGTCGTTAGTTGCTCTTTCCCCGGCTAATCTCGACGGGTACGTCCCCACCTCGTGCGAGCGTGATGCGAGCATACGACTGTATTATAATGAGGTGCGGATTGTAAATGAAGCTTAATGACGCCGCTCGGCCGCCGTCATTTTTCAACGTTTCGCCGCGCCGGGCAGAGTATCGCGTCGCGGCGCTCCGCGAGCGGACGCTCGCGGTTGGCCGCGATCCGCACGCGATAACGCGCTTTATCATTCTATAGCCGAAATCCGCTGTTTGTCCATAGCTTCGGGATTTATCCGACTGCGGGTATCTCGAGCGCCGGTTGCGCGTGCACGTCCGTTATAATTCGACGAGGATAAAAAAGGGATTCGGGAACACGGGATCCCCGGTCGCCTCGCCGAATTATTTGAATATAGCGGATCATTTATCAGGCGGGCAATTGCCGCGACGAAACCCGTCCCTCGAGTGGGGGGTAGTTTCTCGCTCGCCACGAACACGTGACGATTCCTCGAGAGTGATGAAGCGAGCGAGCCGAGAAAGGGAGCGGCCGAGACATCGCGGCCACTCTATAAATGTCATTTATCGGCGAGTCCCGCGCATAAGGATAACCGGTATCCCCCTCCTCGTAATTTCGCGCCTCTCGGCGCGCGGAGTAATCGCGCTCGTGATTTATTTCGTCCGTAATGCGAAAGCGTTCTTCGATGGAATCCCATTGGTTCCGGGAGGCCACTTAATCATCGGGAGATCTGACGATTTTATTAAGTACATTGCAGATGAAGCGCGGAGGATGCCTCGAATACCGAGGAACAGCGAGACGGTTTCTTACGAGACGATGATTTTCCAGCGCGCGAACACCCTCCCGTCCGTTACACTTGCTGTTAGCAGCAACAAAGACGCGTTTCATCCCTCCATTGTTGCACGCTACTCGGGGTGAGACAAAATAGCAGGGGGAGCCGGCTCGGTGGACCAGTTTCCGGATCGCCCTGTTATGAAGTGTCGCCACTCGAGTATCGCATTTGTATACGAATTGCTCGCTTGTGGTTCCGGCCCGCCCTCCCTCCATCCGTCAAGATGGGGTGCATTATATCCTCGTTCTCGGTTTCCTCGCGCGTCACGACGCGTCCAACCCCTCCAGCCGGTAAACAATCATCAGGAAGCCTACCGGAGGCACAGCGAATGTAAATGACGCGCGCGTGTTGCCAGCATCGAGAATGACATCGAGATGGAGAAGCTCGGCGTTAAAGAAACAAAAGCGACGACGATGATCGTCATACGCGGCGCCACTCAAATTGTCAGATCGCCGAGGCAAAATTTGTTCTCCAGTCTCGACCACCTGCCCGAATGATGTTGTTCGCTCGGCTGAATTCCGCGATACGGGATCCATCGTCTCGAGCGCGGCCGAGATGGAAAATATTTATTCGCGGAGCGAACTCAGTCTCGGCGGACCGGCGCGCCGACAGACAGAGAGAGAGAGAGAGAGAGAGAGAGAGAGAGAGAGAGAGAGAGAGAGAGAGAAAACTCGAGATTCGGTTTTTGCCGGCGGCCGCGAGCGAGGAACCTATCGATTTACAATGAGCTGCCGTCCGTTGAAAGTTGGCGCGCTCAGGACAAAAACTAGTATTGGATTAACGCGCGGACGGCGCTTTTTCGTGCGCGCGGCAGCGACTCGCCCGCGGCGTCGTCTATGAAGACATCGGACCAATTCCCGCGAACGCGTACGTCACCGCGACGGACTCCCATGTTTTTTTGCAAAACGTCCCATTCCCGTGGCTCCCGCGAGAGAGCTTCTTGTCGCGCTCGCGATTTACGGCCGCGGTCTTCCCCTCGTAGCGGACCTACGACGGGAATGCAGGCGAGTCGGGGATCGGAATCGGGGAACGATCAACGCACGTCGAATGCACGCGACAAATGCAATCTTCTGTCGCATTTACAGGTGTATTATTCGCGCGCGAAATGGGCCGCGAATCTGCAGCGACAGCTGCAGCGTCCGACTTTTGATCGCAGAACATTTCCGTTTGCACTGTCGCTTATCCGACATCGCTTAGTCTGCTCGAGTCAAGCAACAAGGCGTTGCAACGAGCCGCGTCTCGAGCTACAGCGTCCGCGCGCAGCATCGAAGCCGTCATCGCGAGCGTCAGCTCTTCTTGCATCTGCTCCGTATCAATAAAGACTGGTTATGCGGGACGACGCCATTCTAAATGGGAAAATAAACAATACCGTCTCGTTAGTCAGTCGCGGCTTTTATCTCATCGAGGCAGAACGCGGCGTTATAGCGTGAAATGGAGTCTCTCTAGAGACGACGGACTCGAGGTTGCATTTCGGCCCACCTCGCGCTCTCTCTTCATCATGTCCGCGATAAGTGGCCGCCGTTTGCACCGCGATAGCCGGCCCTGGCCGTCTTCCTTTTTATCGGAGCTTCATTTGTACAAGTCATTAAAGACCCCACCGTCCACGTCAACGGATCGAGCCTCGTCGTCGACGTTTTGTGCGCCCGAACGCTCTCGGAAAGCGATTCGGATAGCCGAGCGGTGTGATCGGCAAATTTCTGTTTGCGGAATACAGCGGGATACAGCGGCCTGTCCCGCCTGTCGGCCTCTTGCAACACAAAGGGAGCGCTCCGTATCCTCCCCCTCCTCTGCTCGCGGAGCGATCGGTAATCAGTAATTGTTAACACGCCACTCACGCTCTGTTATCGAGAGCGTCAGCGTCTAGTCGGATCGAGAAGCAGAGAGAGAGAGAGAGAGAGAGAGAGAGAGAGAGAGAGAGAGAGAGAGATCCACGCGTCTCCTCATAGTTATCTTCCATCGCGTCCCAGTTTCCTCCGCTTTTCCCCGCGTTTCCGCGCTCCTGAAACAATCCCCGGAGAGGACACAAACACGGAGAGGAGCCATTCGTCTTCGGGGACAAGCGAGAGGCGTCGGACCGCGCCAAGTGAGTCAACTGAGGGACCGTCCGAGAAAAAGAGAGAGAGAGATCCGGAAATCTCGGAAGATCTTTCACTGTCGGAAAAGATACGTACCTGTCAAGCGTACTCTTCCGATGTTCGCGGCCAAGTATCGGAACAGGACAAATATCAAGAGCAATATTTCAACTCTCCGCACATCATGACATGAAGCGTTTCTCAGAATTTTCCTCGGAAATGCCGTTCGAGGTAAACCTGCGCATTACGGCTCGCGCATTACGCAATGCATCGAGCGACGTGAATCTGAAATTAATCGCGCCGGGACGATCAGAGGACTGCTACATATTTATCGTTACTTTTCGGCCAATGCAGGCCGCGCGATGTTATGCGTGAAACTTTCTCCGCTCCCGATGTGGATTTTTCTCTTGCCTCGCACGCGCTCTTTTTTCGCTCGCCGCATCATGTATCGCGCCGGGCGTTATCGCACAATGCGACTGCAAACGCATTTATCGGCCCGGCAGCCCCGAATGCAGCGGGACCGACGCGTATATCTTCGCGGGCATCTCGGTCAGGGGATTCCGAATAATTTGCTCGCCGGGGATTTAGGTGTCCCACATAATACCGACGGACTCGGCGCCGTGGGAACTTTAGGGTGCATTTGTCGCCGTGAACACCGTAAAAACTCGCGAGGGATAATCGATGCGGCAATTTGCTCGCCTTCGCGGACCGCGATTGTCGTCGACGTTTCGCAGCATGCAAGTATTGAAAGATTTCTTTCCGGCAGTAATCAGATTCAAATCCCCCCAAACAAACTCTTCGCGTGTGCTTCTCGAATTTCCGTATTCGGAGGCGTTCGCAACAACAAAACGCCGACAGGTTTAATGCGCCGGGCAGTCACCAGAGACAGTTGGAATTCTCGCGGTAGTCCGCCGCACATTCATCACGCGGCAATTATTTTTACCTCCGGCCACGTCAGGAGCTGTTAAGGCGACGTAAGTAATCGATGCACTTAAATGGCGACGCGGCGGATTCCGCCGCGGCAGGATGGGAAGCGTGCGGCGCGATTTTATAGCAGAAAAACCGTCCTTAAGTTAAGTGTTTGAGGATTACTCCGGATCTCCGCCTGCCGCGGGACGCTCGGACGGTCGAGTTTCCTTTCGCGGCGGAATCATTTGCTGAGATCATTCTGTTCGCACTTCATCACCGTCACTCGTGCATCTCTCAATGCACTCGACGGTGATTGACACGAGCGCTCTTTGACGTAACGAGCGCAGTGCTCGAGGATGATCGTAGGCGACGCGGTATTCCGAAACTGGCTGTCTAGAAGTGTTTCTCACGATTGTATCGGACAATCATCCATCAACATCAGTCCTCGCTCCGTTTCTGCGCAAGTGCAGCCACGGAGGAGCGTGGACGATTTTTATCTGGATCCGCTTCTGCCCCAAAAATTCCAACGAGATTCGGCGGGGTTTTTGATGAGCGGGCCGATTAGGCCCGCAGATACGGCTCCCCGAAACAAACAAACAAGAACAAGCGCGTCCGGCTACCTATTCTTCGCGTCTACCGTGAATCCTCCTCCCCTCCGGTGTCCTCTCGCTTTTCTTCTGCCGCTCGGCAGGTGCGTACACAAAATCGTGGAATTACTCGAATGTGACAAATATGCCAAACATTCACCGTTAGGGAGTGCCCGTACTAGGGAAATATCTTTTCCCTGCGCTTTCTTCTCGCCGCAGCCATTGTTTCCCGAACGGCCCGGCGTCCGTTACGTGAAGCAGCGAATGCAATTATACGGTCGGTCCTATTGTTACGTCCCGATTCACGACTGCTGACTCTTAAGTTATAAACACGAGATTTGATCGCTAATTCCGGGTATTAACGAATCGCGTGATTCTTCCCGGGGATAATCCGCGATCCAGGCTATCTCGCGATGGAAATACATATAGGAATAATCAAACCAGCAAGTATAATTCGCCGTGTCGGTCGTCTCTGGAATAAAGTCGATAGATGCAAGCTTCCTTGAGGATTGCAAGAGAATGTTCGAGAATAAACAACGAAATATGTTTTACTATATTTATACAATGTTAAAATAATCTTTAAAACGATGAAGATATAACGCGTTACTCAAACTTGAAAACACAAAGTTGTAAGAATTAAAAGAAAATTGAACTGTGACTGAGATAAGCTAATCAAGATGACACATCATGTGTCATCTTTTGTTTATACCCTCTCCACAAACATTCTTTCGGTTAATCCGTCCTGTGCCCTTGCGAGGACATGGAGGATTATAACATAGAGGAATAAGACAACGACAGTTGAAGTGTCAAGAGTTCGTGACGGACATTACACTATCTACGGGAATCATCGACTAAAGGATCATTACGTCGATAGCAGCCACAGAATTTGGGATCGATGTGCGTGCGCGTGTATGTGACAGAAAGAAAGAGAGAGAGAGAGAGAGAGAGAGAGAGAGAGAGAGAGAGAGAGAGAGAGAGAGAAAGGGGAGGGAAAGTCGGAGGATCAAAGCCGGGTAGGAATCATTTTCCGAGCGTTTACATCGCGATCGCTCTCCCATTTTGTCGCGTCGTCGATAAACGACCGTTTCAGCAGGGACATATTGCCGGCGTATTGTCGAGAAACTCGAAGTTGAGTGCACTCGAATTTCAGCTAAAGCCTGGAAGGCGTTTCGGCGGACCCTCCTATTGTTGCGCTTTCCAATTGCTCGCCGCTCCGGGTGACATTATGCTTTTTGATTCTTCACCTTTTGCACCTTTCGGCGACAGTGGCTCTCCGAGATTTCAGAATCCGCAGTGAGTCTGCAGTTTGTGCACCTTTCGTTCTGGGAAATATCTGCAAATATCTATATTGTTATAACACAAATTTATTTCATTGTTCAAACACACACACACACACACGCACATATAATTGTATTATTTATTATAATTTTTAATACACAACATGTTAGAAATTATATCATAATTAATCTCGATAAATTTTAACAAAAATTCTACAATTTTCCTTTTACACAACAAGAGAACATGTCGAATGAATAAGGTGAATAATCGTGCGTGTCAATGTGCGCTTATGAGAAATTATAAAATTCGAATAAACATGCAAATCTGAGACGAGAATCTGAGATTCTCATGTACGAGGTTGGGAGCCTCTCTCGTGCGAATAGGCTAAAGGGACTCAATGAAAGTCATTCAAGATAAGTCATGCCCCCGGTTTTCGAGTTCATTGATGCTCAAAGTTCATTTTTGACAGATGGCCCATCTGCAGGCAGTTACTTTGTTACGCGTTCTCGCTGCGTACGATGGACTGGTGGTCAGGACAGGAAGCGACTACGAATGAATCGCCTACTTTGTCCATTATTGGCTAAGTAATTGTTCGGCCTACTGACCGGGCGTCGCGTATCTTGCGGCTTTTTGGAAAGAGAGCGATAGTTATTGGTGTTTCCGTTGCTGCTATTCCCTTAAAGCGCTATTGAGAAGTCGAGAAGACATGTGGGTGAGGCTGAGAAAACCTTGACGCACCCGAAAATATTCCTTTCATTCTCATTGTATACGATAATAAATAACATATTTAGCATATATATATTATTTTGAATATGTATTATTTCGTGCATCCGGCAAAGTCTCGGGATTGAGTGAATCTAATGATTTGTCTCCAACAGTTCGTATTGGTTCAATTTTTCTCCAAGAAGCTTCATGTTTATGTCGTGTAACGTCACGACATTGTTATCAAAGATATTCAGGGGCGAACATTCCGATACCGCTGGTGCGTTTATTGCACCCTACGTGCGCTTCTTATCAACATTCTATTACAAACAACGAATCGTCACAGGAACGTTACCATCTGCGCGCGTCCAATCGGTTCTCTCCGACATCCTGTTGTCCCTCTCACCTTGCTTGCGCTTAACTCTCGAGGCCGTAAAGTGCGCTGCGTTCATTCAAGATTCCTAGGAATATCATGAATGGGCAGCGCGTGGAATTCAACGGCGCGCGGCCGCAAGTAAAAAGCCCTCGCTGACTTTGTAGTGGCAATTCATTCACGATTTTGCCGGGATTTGACTCGCCTCGGCGCGCTTTTGCAGAATCCTCGAGGGTCACTTGTTCCAGAAGAGGGACCGCACTTCGGACTCGCTATTGAACGCGAGTCCGCCCGGGGAAATACCTAGAAAAATATTTCCTCGCCTTTGATGCGCTGCGATAATACACTCGGAAAGGCAGACGCGAACTATGCATCTGTCGCGACGAGGTCTCGATAGGGATCATCTATCTTGGCGAATTTACATCTACGCTCGCGCATTGCAGGCATTGCTGCTACGCTCTGATCGCAGCTAATTCCAGTTACGAGCTCGCGATCGCGCTCGCGCTCATTAGAGGCATCGCGCTTTCGTCGAAGGGAACACGCGGCGATGGGCGCGCAGAAAAATAAAGGCCCTCCCCCCTCCTGCTCATGCCGCTCACGCCGTGGCGAAATTAAAGAAGCGAAAGAAAGAGCGGAGAGAAAACGAAAAACAGCGCGTCCGATACACCAGCTGCCTCGTCTCGCTGCGCCTCGGACGTATTTTCTCGCTTCTCCGAGAGGGCACGTGGGTGGCGGCGTGGCACTTTGCTGGTTTTATGAGACCCTTAAGAATGGTCCCGGGGCCCGTTCATCTCCCCTCCCCCCCTCCTCCTCCACCATCCTCGCGCTCCCCCTGCCCCCACTCTGCCGTCCACGCCTTCGGACTTTTTTGTGGAGTCGCCATTACTCGACAAAGTCCTTTGCCGTTTGGGCCCTTGATGGATGCCCGTTGCGTGGGCACCGGCGTTCCGCTCGGCCCAATGGGCTGCGACCGAATCCACACGCGGTCAGCCGGTTTCCTCCAAGCCGAAGGGACACGCGTCTAGCCTTGTAAATCCGAAAGGGAGCCCGGAGAAAGGGTTTCTCGCCGCGCGCAACCGTCGAATTCGCCTCGCAGGAAAGCGCGATTTTCGTATATCCAGCTCGCGCTGGAGTTCGATCGTCGGCCGATCCGCGATCTTTATCCACGCACGTTTCGTTGCTTAACATCGAATTGATCGATCATTTGGTCGACGCATTGGAAACAGGATACTTTATCGTTCGTATCGCATCTAGCTTCTCTTCGGGTATTTTATATCCTGTATTACGTGCCGTTAAGCTGTTAAGCGTGCTTCTCTCTGGAGCGTATTTTCGGTAACGATTAAGCGTTTCGCAATTCATTAGCGCGCGGGAACGAGCTGTCCCGCGCGTTACGGCGTTCAGCTTCACGCGGCGGTGATAAAGTCACGACCGATTCGTTCCTGTCGCTTTGCCTCGGATGAGGCCTGGAAACTCGCCAGGCCGCGATCTTCGACAGGCTGGCGCGCTTCTTAACGAGCGCGTTTGCGTCTCTGCATTGCCGCCACGAGACGAAACAAAATGTACTCGGGGAATCCCCGGCAACCTCCGCGAAGATCGGGAGAACTCCCGGTTGCTCTCCTTCGTTTCGGAAAGAACCGACTCCGCTCGTTCGCCGTGCTTCGGCCGAGCGGACAGCCGACAATTACGGCAAGATTCAAGTGTCTCAGCACGCCGCGAGACCACGTACAATTTAAGCTCGTACCGCAAGTAAGGTCATAGTGACGTCTTATCGGCCGCGTGCGCTCGTTGCTCGTGCATATTCATTCGCGCAATTATCTTAATCACGATGCGAGGCGCCCGTCCTGGCAGACCGTCGAACCTGCGAATCTGCCTGCTCCGCTACTTTCTCCACGTCGGATGCGTCCGACGTGTTCTCTGAAAACGACGGTACCCCGGCGTCTTCGGTGCAACACCCGCGGGGCTAATCGCGAGGGCGATTCGCCGATCGCTCGTGCGTGTGCGAGCGCCGAGCTGCTGAGAGTGCACGTTCGGGGACTTTGGCCTTCGAAGTTTCAGAGCGTTCGCGAGAGTGACGTGCCGTGTAATTTCGTGGGCGTATGGAGAGCAGAGGCTAGAAGGGGGTCGATGATGTCGAAGGGAGTGGCGGGGGATGAACATGGGCGCAGCAGCGTTCGAGGGGGCACGAAGCTGCGACGTGCAACTCGAGCTTCGCGGATTCGCGAGGGATGCGCACTTTCCCTCTTTCCTCCCTCTTTCATCCCGCGATCTCGCTGTTCCGTCGACGATCGCGTAAACCATCGCGGATGCTGCGACCTCCGGACGACCGAGGTCGCGCGCAATTTTAGGGGAGAGCGAGGGAGTGCCCCTTCTTGCCGCTCCCTGTGGGCTCCTCTCGCGATCAGGATTGGCGGAGCGCTCGGAGAGCGCTGTATGCTCTTGCAAACAAATGGCCGGCAATTACGTGCAATTTGCCGTGTACACATATATATATACACGTGTACATGTACGCCGGTACCTCTTCCTCCTGCCTCCGCGGTGCCTCATCGTCTCTCGTTTTCATGGGCCTTTTCGGCGTTGCGCTTCCGCCCCGGGGGCGATACATCGATTGCCGGGTAATTGTCAGCGCTCAGCGCCCCGAAACGCAGGTGTAGCGGGGTAACGCGGCCCCGCGAGCGCCACGTAAGTGCGTTAATTTATGTAGCTTCGCCGGGGGCGACAAGCAAGGGTGGTGGCGGCGGGATCTCGCTGCCGGGCGAGGCGCGAAATATCAGCATCGATACAGGCACCGACGTCCATACCGGACGCCGCTAACAGGCCGAACAAAGGAGGAAGTCCGGCTGGAGGAGGGGGGTGGTGGAGGTAGCAGACGTTACGTGAGAGAGAGAGAGAGAGAGAGAGAGAAAGAGAGATCGCATACTTGGTACATCGATGCATTAAATCATGCGAACGCAAGCGTACCGCTGTCGGCTTACGCGGCGAGACTTCTGCCCCCTCCCTTTCCTCTCTATCCCTGACAGGGTCGAGAGTCGCGACGGGTTGATCGCGGATCAACGCGAGAACGTCGCGCTCGTGCGACGAAGGGGAATAAAATTGTAAAGGGGATCGCGAGTGCGACAGAGACGGAGAGAGGAATCGGCTCGATGCGCGGCAATCCGCAATGACTTAATCCCGATGCCGCTTTCTCGCCTTTAAGGGGACACGCATCCTCTCTCTCTCTCTCTCTCTCTCTCTCTCTCTCTCCTGTTTCCGGCGTACTTGCGCGTGACGCGAGTGTCACAGCTGTTACGCGTCGGACTCACCTCTTTTACCCCCCGTGACGGTCCCCCCTCACCGAGAAGCGAGGATCCCGCGCTGCGTGACGACCGGGGGAGACGCGAGGGAGGGCGACGATGAAAGGAAGCGGTACAGGGAGGAAGTGTCTCGTATGTCCCCGCGGTCGCTCCGGTTCTCCGCTGCTCGGATACTCGATACTTGGGAACGCGTATCGCGTGTGCCGCTCGTATGTACCTGGCTAATGGCCGGCTACGTAGATTACGCGCGTTGCACGCAACTCCGGCGTACGCGCGTCGAGAAGGCACCGGCGACACCCGATATCGCGTGCAGCGAGGGAGCGATAGCGCCGAAAAGGTAAATCCCGGATGGCATCGCGCGAGGTTCGCTTAATCAGCGGCATGCTTGTTTTCCGGGCGACTCGACGCGGCTTATCGCGAGGGTAAAGCGCTCATCGCCATCGCGTGACCTGACGAACACAATGAATTTAATATCCCGAGCGTACGCGGCGGGTGGAATCCGCGAAAGGGCGAGGGAGAGGCACAACGAGAGCCACGAGGCTTTCGGTCCATAATGGATGCGTTGTTATGGAGTCGGTGCTTGCCTCATGGCCATTGGTCAACCCTGTTTTGCACGATTGTACGCATTTTTATCATCGCGGTGCTCAAAGCCTTGTAACGTACGCGCGCAACATTTATTCTCGGTCCGCTCCGAGGCTCCGCTTCGTCGAATGCTCGGGCCCTGATCGAGCGCGTTTTAACTCGCTGTTAAGCGTCTCTTTTTCACTGTCACCGACAAGCTTCAACCGGGGACCGGCGGGTGGGGAGCGGGCGAGCGTTATTTCGAGCCCTCGAGCGAGCAATTAGCGTGTACGAGACTTTTCGTGATCCGCGGCCGTTCCGTTATTAAATTCGCTTATTAAATTCATTCTCCGGCACGGCATATTGATTCTCATTCGTCGCGTCATTGCATCGCGAGAGCGCATCTCCGCGCAAGCGCGCGAATAAATATCGTCTTCTCTCCCCCCCTCCGCCCCGCCTGCCGGCTCCCTCTCGCGGTCGCGGAGAGGCACGAGAGATTCGGCCACAATGTTTTCTCAAGATCGAGAGGCAACTCCAGCGACGCTATTGCGACGCGAGTAAATGTTTTCGATACAGCTTAGGCCAAACGCGGCGGATGATCCGCCGCGGGAAGAACAAACGCAGACTTGGACACCTGGCGATGCGCAAACACGCCTGGGAAATGCAGATTTCCCGATACGTCGTTTCCACGTCCGTCCTTTTCCTCGATACGTTCGCTACGAGTCATTCAAGCGCTTCAAGCTGACGGAAATCGAGCTCTCGTGGATGACGTTTCAAACGATGGAGCCGCGTTCTTTCTGCGCATGCGCGAGGGTCTTGCGGAGATTAATCGCCGTTACTACGTATCTCCGTTAACTCGTCTCTCGCGCGCGCGTTAATTGCCGCTCGCATCGCGGCCCGCGCGTATTTTAATTGTCTCGTTGCGCCGCCGATCGTGCGCGTTTATCTCATCTCCGAGCGGAGCGGAGCGTTTCTTATCCACTCGCGCAATTAAAATCCGTCGAGCCGGATCAGAGACGCAGCCGCGAGGCTCTGCGCGGGGATTTACTTAATTGCAATTAATGAGGCGAGATACCGCGCGGCCGGGTCACGACTTAAGGATTACTAATACGCCGACAGGATTAAGCCGCGCCCGTCCCGCGGGGACGAAACCGGAGACGCGGCTCGCGGTTGCATCGCCGCTCGGATTTCAGATTTCCGGCGCATCTTCGGTTTCCTCTTCCGGGGTTACCGCGATACCGCGAACGCTCGCCGAGCGAAATCTCTCCGCGAGTCGGAATTCCGGGATTCCCCGGGGAGCAATCCTCCGACTATCGGGCCCCGATGGGCTTCGCGTGGGAGTGGGAGTGCGCGCGCGCGTAATGTGACCGACCGTGCGCGGCTGCCTGGGGACGTAAGTAACGCCGCTGCTACGCGCGTGGAGGGAGAGGGCCGCTCTCGCCTGATTGGCTGAATTTATGGGCCCTACTTATCGCGTACTTACCGCGCTGTATATCAACAATGACACCCGCACCCGCGGGCTCTCCCCCCGCCCTTTCCGCGATCTCGCAGGCCCCTTTTATCCTTCTCGTTCTCCCTTCGTTCTTTTCCTGCGGCCCTTCCGCGAGAGGATTTACCGCGGCTAAAGCGCCGCGCAAATGGATCCGCACACGCGATTTAGACGGCCGCGATGTGTGATAACGTACACAGACAGGAAGGAGGGAGGGAGGGATTATGCAGAGAGGTTCAATCCGCGTAATGGGGCGCTCGACGGAATTCCCGTTTGAGAATTCCGAGAATCGAAGCCAATCTTGCCGCGCTTGTGATCCTTCCTTACCGCCCGCCGCAATTTCGTCCGCGAGTACGTCTCTCCGCCACCCCTGGTTGCTTCGAACCCTCGTCGAGGCGCATCGCGAGTCGCGTCAGGTACGAGCGGTAGCAGCAGCAGCAGCAGCAGCAGCAGCAGCGTCGGTAAGCACACGACTTCCTGAAACATTGCTGATCGGCGTCCGCGCGTACGCGTCGGGCGTACACGCTATAAACAATTTATTAATGGACGGGCGATACGGGTCCGCGTGAATACGAATGTCGCGCGGCGACACGTGTCGCCGGCGATGTCTTCTGGACGCGCGCGGTATCCCGCGGGCGCCAGGAAGCGGTCGTCACGCGTCACGGTCGTGAATCACGGAAACAGGAAGGCCTCGCCCCCGTGACTCCAATCGAAATCGGTGTCGCCGAGCTCGCCGGCGCGGCTCGCAGAAGCTCGCGATTTCGCGTCGTCCTCGTTGAAGCATCACCGCGCGATGGATCTCGTGTCGGAACTCGCGTTCACTCGTGGATGCCGGATTTGCTGGGCGGCAAACCGTCGCTTCCCGCAAAATTCTCCGACTGTATCGCGTGGGGATCTTGTCGGCCGGCTTATGAATATCGAGTTCGTCTCTAGAGTCGTCCGGATCGATGAACGTCAAAGGCGGTAATCTAATATTTTCGGCCGGGACTGTGAGAACACGCCATTACGCCGAGTAGCCGCCGACGATAAATTCCAGAGGCTCCGCCGAGACAACGTCGAATCAAACAATGGAAACACGAGACCCCGGGACAGGTTCAATTGTTTCGGACACGCTGTTTTAATGCGAGGTGGCGTTGAGGCCCTCCATCCCCTCTCCGTTGAGCGCAGGAAAGAAATGCCGTGAATGCCAAAAAGGTAGACTGTCGAGGGAATGTTAATCAAACGTGCCTCTGTACCATCTATAAACGTGTTGCTTTCTCTCTCTTCCCGCTTTACGACAGATCCGGGCGTCACCGAATTCATTATGGAACTCTGACGCGACCATCTTTAATAATTTTTCATGACGCGGATGCGCAAGTTGGACCTGATCTGCATACGCGCGCACGCACACTTCGATTCCGAACGTATGCGAGAATGATGCACGAGTCAAATACGAGTCAGCCAGCGATGAGCGACCGGACAAATTCATTTGCGGCCACTGTCAGCCCTTGTCAGCCACGACCTACGATTTTAATTTGACAGGGCGAGGGAGGAGGCGAGGGAGCATTGGCTCCGGTTTCCGGATCGTTTTCCGCACGCGCGGACGTTCATCACACTGCACTTGCTGCAACATCTTATCTCCGCATTGCTGATGCGGATATTCTCAAAAGGATGTCCGTTTCGGTCGCAGATGGAGTTCCCGAGTCTCGACTCCGCGATTCCGTTTGAAGAAGAAGAGGAGGATCTCCTTCGGCCTTGGCGCAGAGATCTCGAGGACCGTCGAGATGATTGAAATCCATCCCCCAGGGATCTCTAATCAGAGTCCCGTCACGATACGCGCGCATCGGTAGCTTTCCGCTTTCTGCGGTGGAAACGAGGGTCTCGCAGGGCAAAAGAGGCGCCGAGGCTCCGTTAATTTAACGGTTTAAAGGGCCATCGCGACGTAATTCCGACGGCGCGCGTCGACGCCTGCCAGGATGCTTGTCGAAAATATGCAATTTCCGAAAATATCCCCCTGCACGGAACGCGGAAATTACAGGGTGGGAAAAGAGGTCCCTAGAACGGTCCCGGGGGCTTTCTCGGACGGTCGTTGCGGACGTTTCCGAGAGTCGTCCTCGTGACGCCATCGTAAATGGCAGCTGTCTGCTCAAAATTCCCGAAGACGAAGACGACGACGATAGCATCCGCTTCTACGAGCGTTCTCGTAGGCCAGTCAGCGACCGGTCACGAAAATCTGATTCGGTCCAATCAAAGTATAATCACGTGGCATCAAGGAGTAATCGCTGGTCCGGGGACTAATTTGAAATTATAGTCATCGTGCGTCGCCGTCCTCCCCTGCCGTCCCTTTCGGATCCCCCTGCGCGCACATAATTGTGCGCTCTCCGACAAGGAGAGTGGCTAATGAAGCAATCCCAAATGAGGCCGGAAACTTTCCACAAAAATCAGCGAGTCAACATTAAACACAGCCATTTGCCCGTGTCCTCTCCCCTCCTTTCTTGAAGCTGTCCGTGAGGGACACGGATGCTATCGCGTCCGTGAATGACTTCTGAATGAAATAACAAGCATAGAAATGAGCGTGGCGTATCGCACGAGGCTGGAATATCATCGGCAGCTCAAACAAACAAACAAACAAACCCGAACATCCATCCGCTATTTCCCAAGCGACTGGCTTTCCGCTGCGACCGGCGACATCCGCTGACGGTGCAGTCGCCGAGGCGCCAAAAATGACATTTTTACGCTAATCGGCGAGCACGCGGGCACGTCTCGAAAGTCGGCTATCTTATCGGTATTCCGGATGGTCCTTTGAACCCTGACGATGCCTATCGCTGGGAATCCACGCTCGATTTCTCGCCACTCTGGCCATTTCCTGCGCGACGTCAAACACGCGACGGTTTGCGCAACCTCCGCCGCGGAAGTTTATTGTCCCAGCTGTCTCCCGACCTTCACGATTCTCGCGATCGAGAGACACGCGAGTGTCCAAGTCTCTCGTTGCTAAGGATTCAATTAAACGACCGGAACGTGGAAGCAGCAGTCGCCGCTGCGGCGGCTCGCCGGTTACGTAACCTGGCATTACCTGGAAAACGAGGGAGGATTTTCCGACTTTGCACCTTGCGGTAATTACGGTGCACCGTAAGGGAAAGGCACCCGGACTGACGGAGGAAACGCCACGAAGGAGGTCCCTGCGGCCTGTAATCTCGCGCAATTACGCGGTTTGTGCGCCTCCCATTCGACAGTCCCGCGGGAATAGTCACGGTCTCCCGAACGTATAATGTTTCACGGTGTGCTTTCGGTGTAATCCCGACCATACCGCGTTATCCTGACATCTCGGGATCGAGCTGCAGCCTGGGCGGCAGGAGGGGTGCACCGTGTGGGCGCAGCGAGTTAATTGATACTTCCGTTTTAAATATAATAATCACCGCTGTGTAAATCAATGTCCGCGCGCGTATTATCGTGCACGGCCTGACGTTTGTATTATACGGGAAATTTATCGCGCTGTTAGACAACCGACATGCACTGCCCTTCGACTCCGATGCGCGCATGCTGGCGTCATTAGGCTGCAGTTAGGCCGCTTCGATCGATAAATCACTAAATCGAAGCAATTGAGACCAGTGGCGCTGTTGGAGGTATCGCAAAGGAAAGAAATCAAATCAAATGAGGATTCCTATTGTTGCCCCGTTTCATGTTTTACATTTGCGCTTGCGCGTTATCGGTTCGGTCTCGGAGGCCGTGTTCGGAATTCGTCGCCAAACGGACAGTAAATTGCGCGATTTGTGCGACATAGAGTACCACCGAAGTCGCGTCGCAGGCGGACAAACTGGTCCGGATAAGCGGAAAGCTCGTGGTTTTATCGCGAGCGGAGGCGGCGATCGTCGACGATCAAGGATTCGGGATTGGGAGGCGCAGTGCGTGCCACACGTAATTTCTGAGAATTCCGAGAACGCGCGTTTATAATACGAGACTGTTGCGTGGCATTATGAAAATGAGCGCGGATCGATGCCTCATTAGCGTCGCTAATAGGAATCCCCCCAACCCGTGTCCCTAGAAGCCTAGAATTACCGCTGACTTGGCGGCGAGTTCCGTGAAAATCGGAAATCATTTTACGCTGCAAGGTGGACCGGTGATCACGATAATCACGGCCTCGAGATTTCGAGGACCGGGCTTCGAGACTTCGAAGCTCGACGACTCGAATACCTAGCGAGTTACGGAGTCGGATCGCAGTCGGATCGCGCAATGATTCGCGCGCGAGGAGATGATTCGTGTCGCGAGAAGGCGCGCCTGCAACGCGAGCGAGCAACGCGAGCGAGCAACGCCGAGCGCACCTGTCCGGCAAATTGCCATCTACAAAATCGAGGCGCCCCACGGGCCTCCCTGTAAATTATTACATGCAGCGAAATGACGCACCATTAGACCCGCACTATGTTAGACACCCTTTTTTTCCAATTCTATTAAGTAGTCGCGCATTACGCGTGGTTACGCTAGATAAAAATACAAGAGTGGAGGTCCCGGCGCGGGCTAGAGAGAGGAGCTACTCTCAACTCGTCGGCATTTGCATGCCGCTCGTTGTAATAACCAGAATTACACGCCGACGGAATCTCGCGACAGTCGCGAAGATCGGTATCGCGCGATCGGCGGGAAAAATCGCCCTGGCGAACAGGTAAGTGGGCGTGGACGGCTCGTAAAAGGCGATTCGTAAAATATGCATGAACGGCCGCGGAGAACAGGCACCCCCCTAATTCAGGCATTAGGTGTCCAATTAAACGAATCCGCCGAACGCCCGAGCGGCGAGGGAAAAAACCTCCTCACCGGCAGGTGAGGCTGCGTGTACCAACGGCCCGAGGAACATCCCCAGGGGAGGGAGAGGAATGGGGAGCGGCGCCCCCCTTCTCTCTCTCTCTCCCTCCCTCTCTCTCTCTCTCTCTCTCTCTCTCTCTCTCTCTCTCTCTCTCTCCTTCTACCTTCCCTCGCGACACGTGTGCCGTGACGAGGGGATTTTTTACGATGTCATCCTCCGGATTCTCGGATCGAGCGCCCGTAAAAAGGGCGTCACATCGATTTACATAGCCGGGGAGCTTCGGCTCGGCCGCGCATGCGCATACGCTACCTCGCGATTTTATCGGGCGATGACGTAATGGCCAGCCGCGAATCGTCCCGCGAGAACGGCTCGTTCGCGGCTCGTACGCGCGTATCGCTTTCATTTGCGTCCATTTGCGTAGATCCGTAACGAGCTCACGGGGCTCCCGTAACAGCTCGTGTAACGTAACGAGTACACGCACTAGATCCGCGTGTAATCCGCTAATCGGCGAGAATCCGGCGATACCGGATCGCGGGCGTCGCGACGGCTGTACATCGCGATGCAATTTGCGCGGAGCAAAGTGTAACGTATCAGAGACTACAATAGTACAGTCGGGCTGCGAGTCGAGCTCATCTCCGGCGGGGGGGGGGGGGGGGGGGGGGCTTAGCCGTGACCGATCCTCTTACACGACATCGGACTCGATTCCGCTGCGTTTTATCGGCGCGATAGATCCACTACGTCGATCTGCCGATCGTTGATCGGTCGCGATCGGTTCGGGCCTCATTAATTTGCTACGGCGGGATAGCTATTTAACGCCCCATCTATCTGTAATCCGATCTGCATATATTGTAACGTATTCGGCTCGTCATTAATACACGATACATCATCTCGCCGCTGGATTCTATTCGAGCCTATATACGCGTATATCGAACGCCGTACGCCGCGCGGTTATTTGAATAACAATATTCCGACATTAGACGGCTCACCGTGTCTCCGTGCCACCTAACGAGCTCTTATGCAAATCCAGCCTCATTTCGGCCAAGTCACAATATTGGGGGGATCAAACGATCCGTCTAACCCGACTTACGCGGCCTGTGAAAAATGTAATCGTCGGAAGATCGGACTAGGAGCAAGACCTAGAGAGAGAGAGATGCAACAGGGGGAAAAGGGTTTCCAGTCGACGATGGCGTGCCGACAAAGTGGCTGATGGCGAGTCCGACGAGTCACGATGAGATTGTCGTAAGAACAAGCAGCTTCCCTCTTGACGGGGAGCGTATTAGCGCCGTGGAATTTTTCTACGCAGGGCCCCCTCCCCCCTCCCCCCTCTACTCTTTCCCTCTCTCTTGCGGGGAATGCTCCTTTAACTGGAAGCTCGCTGAGAAAACGGGAGACCGTGTCGCTCGCGATCGACGCGATCGATGCTTCCAGCGGCCGCTCCGAAGGGCAGCATCGAAGGGCCCACGTCGGCCGCATCGCGGGAAGAAAATTATAGCGTGGCTCCTAGCGCGGAAGGGTCCACGCGGAATCGCCGATCGGCAGGGTTGCTGGTGCAGGCTAACGATACGCCGCTTCTTGTATAAAACAGTATTCCGCTGTCCTCGCTACATAAATACCGCCATAAATACTCGGCTCGGCATTAGACTAGGTCCAGGGGACCCCGAGCGGGCCCACGGATGTAAATTCCGTTTACGGGACACATAGAAGCCGACATCTGCCTTCCCGGTATTTCGCCGTCGACCCGGGTGGCGGCCGATCCACGCATCTCGCTTTATCGTGCCCTCGCTTTTTCCTGCGATCTCGCTTGACCTAGCGAAATAATCCAGAAATCCGAGCTCTATTAGCATCCCAGGCGTACATCGGCGGCGTTCCGAAAGGAGAAGCCGGGCCCGGCTCTCCTAGAACAGCCACGAAATAGCTGCATCGAAATCAGTCCGTTGCGCGACGCGCGGATACGGCGTGTCGGATGCCTCGGCTTCTCGTGAGAATGCGGACGACCGCGAAATCGCATATAAATTAAGGCTTCAACATTTTCGGCCCGGCCCTTTGTCGGGCCCTTGTCGCGTCCTCCCTCTTCGGAGGTAGAGTCGTTTTGCCTCCGCGAGGCAAAGGGAGAGGAGCGAGCGAGGATCGTGCCGCGAGTTCCACTTTCGAAATCGTACGCACGTGTCGAGTCGCGCTCCTGACTCCCCTCCCTCCCCCTCCATCTCTCCCCCTCTCTCCCGCTCTCTCTCTTTCTCGGAGAAAACGCTGCCCGCTTAAACGGATACGCAGCATGCGCGCTAATGACGGTGCGCGATGAGACTCGCGCAGCGAGTAATTGCGTTAATCCGATCCGGCACTTTAAGCGAGCGCGGCTCATTTCTCAAGCGATTTACGCGGACGATAGCGCCGGATGGTGCCGCGCAAGAATCTCGACGGGAACAGAAGACGCGCGGGAAAACTCGATTTGCACGTCCACAGCCGCGGGGGTTCCTTTTCCTTCGTTCGCGTGGTTATCCGATGATCGATGCGAGCGATAAATCCGCGAGCCTCCGCTCGCTCCGCGCCGCGATGCGCGAGGCTGTTGACCCGAATGTCCCGCGATTACGGCTTCGAGAGAACGGCGGTGTAACCTGGCGGTGTAACGCAAGAGCGTCTAGGATCAGCTGAGTCATAACAGGTGAACGCGAGTAAACGCGTCTTGCCTATCGCGGCGAACGAAACTGTTCGCCGGACATGTCGCGGGAGCTCCCCAGTCCCGCGGGATTCCCAATTCCCCCTCCCTAGTCCGCGCGCATCGAGACGCGATCGATTCCCCGAATTGGCGGGATGAGGGCGCCGATGTTGCGCCCAATGATGCTGCGGACGTTCCTCGGAGACGAAGCTTCGTTCTTGCGCGCTCTCTACCTGTCGAGAGCCGATCACAGGGACGGCCAGCGCGCCAAAGGGCGCGCCCTTGGACACTGCCGGAGGAGAATCGCGCGGGACACCCGGTAGGTGCTCCTGAGGTCTCGCTCTTCCTCGGAGCTGGCGCGTTACACATTGTGCTCGTGACTTGTCGATGCCGCGTGCATGACTAGCAATGAGTTCCTCGTAATGATATAGGTTAATCGATGCACCGACCCGTGTAAAGCGCCAGCGGGATAAAACGCGACGCGAGGAAATGCATTCGGCGGACGTATTCTTATGCGACCGCTCGTCGCCCGCCTCTCCGGCTACTTTCCGTTTTTAGCGTGGCACGAGGCGAGCCGAGCCGAGCCAAGCCGAGTCGATTGACCTCCAGCATGCTCCGACACACGCGTCATTTATTTCTGAATCAAACCGCGATCGCGGTTACACCGGGGGATACCTTCTTTTCCTAAGTAACTTTCATCACGGTGGGATTATCGGGATCGCTACACGTTCGTCGTTCCTTGCCTTTCCCTCGTGCGCTCTTTATTGTTCTTCATCAGAAATATTCCGTCGTTTGGATACTTTCGACGTGTCTCGCGGCGAGAGTCATCGCGCGGCGCGGGGCGGATCCTCGATTTATGATACTCCAGAATCGAGACGCATCTGCATAGCAGCAGACGTGCCGGGGGACCGTCAGCGCGTTACAGCACTTTTCAGACGAGCGGCATCATGAATTTTAATTTTTCTATGCTGAAAGAGAGGCGCGCGGATCGATAAAAATCGACACATGGCACGGCGACGTGGCGGTTTCGGTCGCGCCGAATTTTCATGAATTTTAATATCCCGCCGTGTCCAACCCCTTTCGGCAGCGGCGAAGGTCGCCATTAGCGCGATTCAGCTGAAACTGAAATATCACCGCGCGCATTTTTAATGTCGCCTACCTGCTAAGAGGGGCGTCGCGCGCGTAATCTTTGTGTTCTCCGCGCGCAGATGCCGGCCGCGCGCAACCGAATCCCGAAATGACTCGCCGGAAAAAAAGGTGTAAGGAGGGCGCAACCGGGTCTGTTGACGTTTATTGTGTCTAAACGGTCGACGGAGGCGCCATTAAAATTTTCTCGCCTCGCGCGCGCGTGCGTACTTTTTTAACCTTTTCCTTTTTGCCTATCGCGGCTCACCCTGGATCTGTTGCTGCAAGTCAGCATGGGAAGCCGCGAGCCATCGAGTCGGAGTCGGCTGAAAAAAAGGGAGGAAGGAAAAAAAGTTTCAGCCACCGTGAACCGCCGGGAACCGGAGAGCCGGCTCGCTCGACGATCTTTGCACACGCATATTCCGCGTTGCTCATTGATTGATGGCTTGTAAAAGGGTTCCGCGCATTTTGTTCGGTGTTTAGTCATGCAGAATACTCCGCCGGCTATTCAAAGCTTCATATGCGCGACGCACATACGTATACGCCTTTTATAGGCGGCACTCTTTCTTTCTTCTTCTTTCTTTTTCTCTCTCTCTCTTTTTTTTTTCTCTTCTGTTCGGCGACTTCGGCGAGAAGCCAGCGGCGCGAATCGAATGCTCCACGGCCGGCTTGCGCGCGAAACGGATTTTCCGAGTCCATTGGCCGGGGCTCAGAGGGGCCTCCATAGGGCCCCGGACGGACGCCATTTCCCGCCATGCGACCATTTGCCGTCGTACAATAAAGTTGTCAACATCGAAAATCGGGCATGTAAACGGCGAGATCGCCGGTGCTCAATGTTTGAGTCGCGGTGCTCAATCTCGCCGCGCGCCTTCATAAATCGGTCCCCAACAATGGTCGTCCTTGGTGAGCATTAAACGGGTCGCTCCTTGCTCACCTGCCGACAGAAACAAGCACGAAGCCCGGCCGTAATTTAATAACCGATTCAAGCTCTGGCTTGGTCCGCGACGGAGCGGAAGGTACTAAATGCCGCGGAGAGGGGAACGGAATCGAGAATAGCGGGCGAGCGCGCCGTAGCGCGGTGTTTAAGGCCCCGGACGGGCCCCATAAATAAGTCGGGCCGGAATTACAATAATCCGATCCAATTAAAGCGGAAATTTATAGTCGCAAAAAGCGTAGACGCGACCCCCACCACGCGCCGGTGATTTGCATTTCGAAATTTGCAAGCGTAATTTCGAATTTACTTAATAGGGCCCGCGGAGCGAGGGGCCTCCTCGCTCGCGTAATAGATTCCGCTTTCATATTCGGCGGGCCGTGTACTACTACGTAGGGAATTCGCGGGGCCGCTTGAAAGGCGCCGCCGCCCATTATGAATTTCATACAGTGCTCCGTTTTTTGCTCCCTTTCAGCGAAGGCGGCCCAGTAACTTTGGGCCCGTTTACCATACCTCGCTCCGGGTAAACTCGGCCATGCCGCTAGCCCCTGCGCTACTCGCTGTCCGAATCAATTTCCACGGATCGTAATATTCTATCGGGCCTTAGATCCAATTATCGATGTCTGCCAATACGGTGCGGCCCAATACGGCGTGTTGCTGCATATTCAACAAACGCGCTGGATGCAACGGCAAACAGGTACACGAGTATGCTTTTTGTATGCGTACTCTAATTCTACGACGCAATAGTCGACGTCGTGTCAAGCGCCGGAGAACGCCGCGGCTGATAATTTGATAGCGCTATTTTACGCGCCGCAATGTTGCAACGCGCCGTTCACGCCATTCTTGAAATACTATGCGAGATGATACCGCTGAGACTTACACAAGAGCGGAGATCATTATGTAATATTTGATACGCGTAATCTGATACACGTCTTTATAAATCCGCCGAATTACAGGCACACGGAATTTCGCAACTCCCGCTCGCGCGCCGCTCTATCTGGCACCTGACGTGTGATTATTCCGCCATTATTGTCGAAGAGGGATCGAAACCAGATCTAACAATCATCATCGCGCGGGACGACGAGCCGATCAGTGGCAAATTCATAGGGGCACCGGGTACTTCGCGATGCTGTCGATTAGCATAAATTATCCATGGTCAAGGTGACCGGGCACAAGGGCCCTCATTCGCCCGGTGCAGCTCTCGGTCCGGACTAATGTCATACATTCGGCTCTCTAAAGGCGCTAAAAGCGGCGCCGCGAGGTGCCGATCGCGGGAACCGGCCTCCTTGATGAGCCCGGTGTCGGAAGCATCGCGATCAGCATCCGAATGGCTATAACGCGTCGCCGTATCGCTGCTCAGCCTGATCGTATTTAAACGATTATCTCGACTACATTTTTGCTCTGTTCTTTTGCGTCTAAAGATTGACGGGCCCGCTGCTCGAATCGCGGCAATTCTCGATCGCTCCCGTTGCTTTTTACGTAACGCTCGTACATCTAGCAATATCATTCGCACGTGCAACGTACATTAAAACACCTTTAATCCCCTTATCGCCCTCGATCGTTGTAATTCGCTCACGCGAGCCGCGAACGAAAGCTTGCCAGCCGATAATTGAGTTAAATTAGCGAGGATCGAAATAGGTCAGTCGCCGACTGGTTTTCGGCCGATTATCCAGGCAGCCTCGTAATTTTCGGCGCGCGCGCGCAGTAATCCGCTGCGGTGAAATCGCAACTCGCCGCTCGGATTATCGCGGCTCCGCATTAACGCGCTACTTAGCGCCGCTCCGCGTTCGCACTTATCCCCGCGCACCCGTAAATCGCCTAACGAGCCGCCGCGCCACGTTGGATTGTTCGCCGTCGTAAATTCTTACCCGGGTCCCTCTCGCTCGTTTTCGCGCGTAACCCACTTTACAAACACGCGCCGCGCAAAGCGCGTGGCGCGCGCTTTTCGTCCCGCTAATTATCATGGCGCGGCGAGCGAGCGAGCTCGCGAGCTCGCCCGACGCCTGCGGCCAGTTCTCTCTCGCTTCTCTCTCGCTCCTGCGACCGTTGCGCAAAGGTCCCCCCATCCCTCCCCCCGTCTGCCACGCTCTCCCGAGGGGAACGGGGAATAATTCTCTCCGAGTAATCCGGCGAGTGATCGCGCGCGGTCTGACGAAACCATCACGACAGCCTCGTACGTCGCTTGCGATTTATGCCCTTATTTCTCGCATAAGTAATATTTCAATCGCGCCGCGCTGCATATAAACGTCCACTTTGCGATGCAAACGTGACGAAGACGGCGCTCATTAATTACGCTAACCACGCGACGCGCCGTTCGCCGAGCGGCCGTAATTCCCGGCCGGATTGAGCCGTCAGCGAAAGTGCAATATTTTACCGAGATGGCGACCGATAGGTGCCCATCAGTGGTTGAATACTAAACAGCTTACGCGGAAGGTCCCCGTTAGAATCCGCCGGGGACCGGGGACCGAAATGCACCTGCGGTATCTTCATCTCGACGGCGCGTCGACTTTTCGCGTTCAGCTCTCGCGCCAGCTCCTCCTCGCCGGAGATCATCCCGATTTCTGGCTTGCTTTTCCAGATACCGGATCTACGGCGGAGACATGGGCACCGCCCGCATCAGACGGGGTCGTTCAATTTGCCGCGGTGCCTGGCGAGGCGGCCTGGCTTTCTTATCTGTTTGCGAATCTCGGAGACTTCTCGAGCCCCTCCAGATGTCGCCGCGATAAACGGGAAATTCATCCCCCGAACTGTCAAACTGCAGGCTGAATAATTGAAATGTTCGCCGCGCATCGGTACCTCCTGCTCCCGCAGCTCCGGAACCGCGATTCCGCGCGGAACCTCCGCGTGGCCTCCTCGCTTCGCTCGCTTCGGAATGCCGGGAGTTCAGAGAACACGATCGCGGCGAGGTTCTCGTGCTATGCTGCTGGAATAAAACGTATGCTCGGGAGGCTCGCTCTTAAAGTAGCCGGGCATTGTTCGGTCCTCCGACTCACCGCGGGCTTAAATCCCGCGCAATGCTGCCTCTCCGCACGCGAATCCCGGATGCTCTCGTGTTCGGGGCATTATAATGCGAGCCGGGGTCGATGCTGCCCTCGATGTTACGTTGAAGGGAGCACAAGGTAAGAGAAACATTCGGCAATTGCTTTGGAGCAAGCTTTGCTTGTCGACGAGACTGACGACGGCTCTCTGGGAATGTTCCTCGATGTCCCAGCGACTTCAACCTTGAACTTAGTGACTGATTCTCGATATCTTGAACGAAATTCGACGCGATGCTCGGAGAGGGGTTTCTCGGCATCGCAAAGCACTGTATCGACTATACAGGCTTTCGATAGTCCCAGTGCGTGTTACATGATACAAGACACACTCGATACAACGTACACAATGCTTGCTACAGCTCGATGTATGACGCAAACATACCATGAGCTTCAACATGAGATAAAATTTTACAAACGCATGTGCAACTTGGACTTCCCGATGCTCGATGTTGCTGTGTGAATTTTAATTTCCGGCTTAAAACTGATCGTCGATGGCTCGAGTGCTTCCGCGATCGTCGAGAGAGTCATCGGCGATGACTCCGAGCGTCGGAGATCTCGGAACGCGCGTGTTGCGTGACAGATAGAAATCGCAATCGTGGATCTCGCGGAAGTTCGTGAATCTCGCTTCCTCGGCGCGCCAAGTACAACATGTTCGACTTTCGGCGCAGCTGGCGAAGATCACGGGTCTATCTGGGATGATCTGTGGGCTGGCTGGATGCCCGGCGGCGCAGCATCCAGATCGAGACGAGATAACGGCGGAAACCCCACGGATTATGCTTGTACGACGTCGCTGTTGTACGAGCGCGTTAAAAGTCCGCCATTGTGGCGGTCATTGTGCAGCTTGTCGTCAAATGCATTCGGGAGAAAAATGTTTCGCCCGCTTTCCCTCACAATGCCGGGCCCCGTGTCTTCGCCGTGTCAACATCGTCAACGGTTTTTCTCGACGATCGTAATTGAGAGACGGGAGATACTCCCTGGCTGTCTCTTTTGCGAAGGTGATGTGCTTCGTAAAGAAAATCCATCGCTCTTCCCTTACGCTATCGAACGCTATTTTAGGTCTCCACAGGGTCCTCCCCTGGTCCTCCCCCTCCCAATTATCGTGCCACAGTATTTTTCCACATGGATAATCCGCGCGTGGATTACTCGCCGGCATCTGGAAGCGAGTGGAGCATGTCCATCCCTTACGCGGTTTCATTTCCGTCCTAAAAACTTTTATGACCGGCACTAAAGGCACGTACACCCGCTCCGTAAGGGATTTAAATTTCCTGAGCCGGGAAACTCGCTGGAAATCGGCGGTTTTATTTCCCCGCGTAAAGTAGTTCGCCGGAGTGGCGTAACGGATATCTTTTTACGACTCGTCCTACGTGCCGCGTCGTGGAGCATTTCGAGTTTTAATTGCTTTTCCGAGGAAGTGTACGCCTCGAGGCCGCACAGCCGTGCCGGGCGCGCTTTCGGCGATCTGCCGGCGCGATCGGATTTCCGAGAGAGCGTTTATGGGAGCGGACGTGCTTCTAACGAGCTCGAAAGAGATCCTGTGACAGTCGGACGTTGAAGAATTCACGGCGCAGCGTCGCGCGGGAAACGATCACGGCAAGATCGGTGATGTAACGCGCGCCTGCAGCTTCCCTTTCACTCAGCGTCGATCGCGTCGATGGATGAGAGAAATCGAAGATCGAACCCGACCTTGCGCCCGACCGTGTTTCTTCCGCGTTCGAGCGGGGAACATGGAAGCGTCGAGCGCGCGGATACGCCGCGTCGGCAATTAGTCCTCGTATCTGCTCGTTATCTCCGCGATGGCGGATCTCGAGCGTTGTACGTCTTTATCGTCAAACGGGATCAAATTATCCGTGAAAGGATCGACGCAGCCGAGCAAGCTCAGAAATCGGTACACGGTTACCCTCACGAAATCCAATACGCTCCGAGGATCGTCGTCCCGGCGATTACACGCGCTGATCCGGAATTGCCGGATTCCCGTGGAGGGCACAATGTCGATCCCCAATCCCCGTTTCGTCAGCGATCGCGAAACTGCCAATCTGCGAAACCGCTTAACGAGCGATATACGATCTGGCTGTGGGATAAGTTTTCGAAAGAATTCCCCGTTACAGAGGCATCCGGTTTAATGAGAAATGTCATCAAGAGGGATTAAGATTTATCTGTTTATCGCTCATGACCAATGAACGTGAATTAACGGAAGCGATAATTTGAAGGAATAATTGGAAGGAAATTAAAGCGGGATGAAGGGAAGATCACTTCGCGTTCTCGGAAAGGAGGCACGGGAATTTACAGTAGATTTGCTTCTCGCGTCCGGCTTGTCGCGCGGAGGAGAAACGTCTCGCTAATTCAGACGGAACGACCGCAGCATCTCGACAGGATTGACGTAAACGGCGATCGACGATGATCATCGGCAGGTCCGGCGACTTACACGCAGAGGTAACGTTGTTCATAGCGAGGCGTTCATGCTGTTCAAGTCGTATCTTGCGACTCTATAGGCGGCTATCTTAGATGGTTATCTCGATGGGCGCGTGGGTGTTTCAATGACGTGACCGGTCACGTCGGGCGATCAGATAGCGAGCGCAGCGTCGCGACAGTTTCAGCATGGAACGCTTTATTGGCGAATTCCCTCGCCTTGCTGCTTCGAGGTAACGAATGTCAAAGCGAGGCTGCGATGAATCCAACTCGTGAGGCTCGCGAGAGAACGACGTTTCGAGCTCGCACTCGCATTCGCTCTGCTCGAGCTTCCTGGCGGCGCGCGTGGCGGGCCACCCTCGTCCCTTCGATTCGCGAAATAATAGTCGACGCGACACAATGGGACACAATATTCCCCGCGGAATGAGCCCCCCCCTCTCCCCCGTCCGATCCTCCGGCGGGGGAGGAAGACGTCAGCGCGCGGGACGTCAACGTTCGTTCCCTGGACGAATTTGCTGCAAGCGCGGTTTATTGTAAACTATCGGGGCCCACCAGCTGCCCGTAATCCAGTCGGGGTCGCCGCCCACTCCACGCTCGGGGTCCCCCTTCGCGGTGAAAAGAGGGGCCGTTATCGCGAGCCTATCTGCGATCGGCCGATGCGATATTTCTAACAGGCCCCTGGGTCCTAGTCCGTACCGTAGATCTCAACAGATAAGCCTCGTGGCGCTCGCGGGGCCCACCGGGGGGGCCCGTCCATTGTATCGCGTGTCTCGTGCACGTCCGATCAGCTCTTGTCGTGAACAACCTGAGACCCCTCGCCACCTGGGTCACTGACGATTGCCTTCGACCAATTAGATAGTTTTGCAATGCGTATCGTGTTCTTCATATTAATCGATCTTATCGCACTCCTTCTCGTGAAAACTTGCGCGTGAAATGCACGCCGCGCTTCGTATTCGTAACGAAAATGAGGAACGATGATATTTCATCATTATTCTTGAGTATGTAGCTGAAATAATTTTTCTCATCATCGTGCGTTGACACTTGCGGGATTGATTGGACTTTTGAGGAAACTTGGTTCACGATCGATTTCTCTTTTCTTCTCTTGCTTTCGTCGATATTGTTATTAACGTCGCGATATCATGCAAGATTTCCAAGAATATAACAATATAACAGTGTTTAGTCATCGAAATCTCGAATGATCGAATAAAAGTATCGAACAGAGGCCAGTAAAACGACAAGCAAGGAGAGCAATTTTGGCACGATTCCCCGAACAAGTTTCCCCCAAAGTCCCCAAGTTTTTAATTCGCGTTTTTAACATCACGCACCGTGTCATGGATCGACAAAAATCCTATTTACATACATAAATTCATACATATAAAATAAAAACAATGTGAAATCATGACAGAAATACCACGTACCAGCAAGAAATATATACGCGGAGGGGAGATTGAACGGTAAGGAGTGTTGGCAACGCTCAATCTTACCAGACAAGGGTGCCTGATGGCGCATTCGATCATTCCGCTTCATTCCCGAACCTTCTCGCCTGTTTCCCCTGAACCCTGCGCTCGCGGCACCGAATCCTGTGATTACGGGCGCGGCATCGGCAGAGAATATCCGTTTCACGTGCGTGATGAGAACGCGCGGTTCTCATCACCGAAATAATTAGGTATTAATTGTCGGACTACCGGTAGGGGGCCCGTCTTGGGCGAGTCATTCCGCTTAATACGCGGCCGATTCCGGCCGCGGGGTTGACCTACACGGATCGACCAGCTACAGGTGGATCGTGGTTGCCATTAGGCCGTGCGTTAATTACAGAGATCACGCTCGTTGCCGGGCCGCGTCAGTCCTTTGACATTGCGCTACGGGCCGCGTTTCATCTTGCCGAAATATTAATTTCTACTAGCCGCGGCCGCGGCCCCCTCGACGAGCGGCTCGGGGATCCCTAACGAGAATCCGGCGATGACTGAGGCATCGGGAAACAAAGTAACACGAGCAACGGGACGTAAATACCATCTTCTGAATTATTATTCTCCGCCTCTACGCGCGGTTTCTAATCGCCTCCCGTTATTTACGAGATAGTTTCCCCGCGCTCATCGGTCAATCTGCGTTTTCGTCGAGACGAAAACGCGCAGAACGCGCTGTTTGGCTCCAGCCAGCGAGCAGGAGACGTCTCTTGCTCTTCTGATCCGCGTAGGTGGATCCATACTTCTCAGACACGGCTGAAACGTATCGCCGATTACAGGCGGGGAATACTTTTGCATCTGTAGTTCTCCGAGATATTTCTACGTGTGTCTGTGATTGAGATTTAACGTCCTCCGGGCAGCACGATCCTCAAATTTCGCGTTTTCGAAATCCCGTTTCGCTGATAAATGGCGAGATAATTGTCCGCCACGCATTTGCTCGCGGTTATTGGCGAAGTATGAAGAAGCGTCCTGGATTCGAGAAAAAGTAGCAGATGCTCTCAGAGGCATTTGAAAGAGGAAGGGATTAATTACGCGAGATCGCGTGGAATATCGTGATAAATAATAGTTTAAAAGAATAAAGAGGGAAGTGCCGAATACGCGCGCCTGTAGTTTTACCAAAAAAAAGGTTTCGCGAAAGTTGTAATGTTTTCAGGAAATAAAGCCAGCTGCCGAAGAAGAAACGGAGAAATTGTTGTACTTCGTTTCAATATTCGTCTGCATCTGTCTCGATATGTATCCTTGCTCTTTCTAAGCTTTCTACAATTTTTTCATATATATTCCTTAATCTTTCCCTTTGGTTCAATTTTGTCTGCGCTTTGTCTGCCTTTTGTACTTTATTTCACGAGTTTCCCTTTTAGAAACGTTCTTTTATTCATAGAATCGATTAAATTTGTCGCAACATAGTCAGGAATTTTATTACGATTTTAATTAATTAATATTTATCGTACATAATAATAGTAATTGACAGTAATTGACTTTAATTGATTGTAATTTTAATTAATTTAACATGATTTTAAATAATGTACGCGCAGTCCTTCTACTGTTCTTTCTTTTTTTTCTTCTCGAAAGTAAATATTGTTACTAATGAGAGTCCAAGGGCAAGTCTCCTACTCTCCCTTTTTCCCACTATTAAGAATCTTGTATATCCCGAAATGCTTATTATTGTTGAGTCATTTATATACGAAAGACGCGGGATCAGGGAAATCTCGATATAGCAAGGTAAGCAGAGATCGTTGATGAAGTAAGCACACTTTGTTTGCGTTAATTATCTCGCCGCTACTTTCTTATGAGATTAATTTCAGAGGCCTTTTTTATCACGATGGAGTCAGCGGGCATTAAAATGCGTGCGATTCATTTATTCGCATGCTTGTTACACGAACTTCTTGCGCGACGTTTATATCGATCTATTGGTCCCTGCTTAACGCAGAGGCCTTTGATTCGATTATTCGAGATTTTGGTTAGTGAAAACTGTGACGTCGTTGCTTTCAGGAACCTTGTAGGATACCGCGACACTAATAGCAGTCGACGAAAACAAAAGGAGAAAAGACGAGTCGGCTTTGTCGCGAAGCAAGTCTCCTCAAAAGTGTAATCAATCTCTCAAGTGTCAACGACACGATATACACGATGATGAGAAAAATTATTTACTTAGCGTTTTTTATTTTTGGTACGATAACAACGTTAACTAATTTCATATCTGGACGATCGGTCCTTTTACTTTATCTGCGCGATGTGTGCTTTACTTGCTGACGAGTTTCAAATGATTGAAAACGTGTTCGATATTTCGTTCCGTCTATTGCTAATTAACATAACTTTTATTATAACTAGACATTGATTATAACTAGACGCAGAAATTAATTCGATGCCTCTCTCTATAGCGTTCGTCGCTTTCGTTTGACACATTCGTTCCGATGAGAAAATTTTGTACATCCGCGTTGTGAATGCAATTAGTCGACGTATAACTGATAATTATGATTGCTTTTCAGTCACGAGACTAGTGTATATGTTACCCCACTTATATACAGTAGAACAGTCGCTTGTTCCAATGAATATTTCCGAAGAATACAGAATCTTAAGCAGATATATCAGTCAGCTTCCAACGCATGTCTTTCACCAAAGGAAGCATAATACTACGCTACAAGAAATGTTAAACGAATATATGGAATATAAGGGTATCCTGGATAAAAAGACGGGACAAATTAAGGACAGTTTTCGACATGGAGTCTCATATAACCACTCAACAGAATTTGAGACAGATATTCACCAGAAATTACTGGATGGCAAATATACTAAAGAAAATGTATCAGTTAATGTAACAGAGAAGAGTTCTAGTTTTCCTGCTTTGAATATCGTCGAAACGCTAGCAATAGTAGTATTCCTGACGATTTTCGCAGTAGTTGCAAGGTGAGTTAAGGCCCATTTCTAAATATAAATTCATATGCAGCTAATCAATAATTAAAGTAGTACATAAGTAATTAAATAATAGACAAGTCAGAGCATACGTACGACTCGCGAGGAATATCGATTCGAAGCTTCATTCATTTGCATCTCACAAAATTGATTTAAATAATTATCGTCATCTCGGAAATACTTTTCCATCTCAACGATGCTTTCCTAGAGCCTTTGTACGATTTTACGTGTGAACAGGATTATGAAAAGAATGTAGCATCAAGCTTACAAGATTCATGAATCTGCTTTCCGTATTAACGATAAGTAATCCAGACGTTCGATTTCTTTATTTCAAATAAACGCTAATTTATTTCGAGAATATTAAATATTAAACATGTGTGATGCGTGCATCTAAAAGCGATTTTCTATTTACAAGGTATTTGGTGGCTAAATATGTTTATCCACTAAACCGGAGAAATATAGAAGAGAGAAACAGAGAAGAAAGTGAAAACAATATGGAAAACATCGAATTACAGGATAATCCAGGAAGAATGGGACTCATGCACATGTAAATTTCTATCGATTTTATTTATGAATATTTTAGACGATATTTAGGCTATTTTAGACGAGTTAAACGAGATTATGTTATTCTTAACGAAGGATTTCCGAGAGCGTGCTAAACACGTTCAAAAGGGAACTTAATAAATAGGTGCAACTTGTATCCATGTGCAAATAATCGATAATTACGATACTGTCAGATGTAACCGCGGATAAATTCTATCAGGCTTCTTATCGTTTCTAACGTTGCGTTATATTAGCGAAAAGAACATTAGATTCATATCAGTGAAAACGATTCTTCGCTGTGATACGTATGCTTTTCCGTTACATGCGATAATTGCGACGATTGAAAGAATTGCACGTTATATATCCGTATGCATAGCATATTTAAAAGATAAAGAACTTTCATTAGAGGAAAAGAGATAACGCAAATGTAATGCACGATATAATGGCAAGTGGTATATATTGGGAATATAATGTAACATGATATATACGTAATTACATCACGATGCTTGACGATATTATATATATTTACATACGTATATGCATATATATTGTTTTATAAACATTTAGACGAACACATGGTCCTTTTTATATTCAATCTTATAATGGCATTCTATGATCATTATAATGTTAAATATTTCTTAACAGATTCAGCGTGTTATTACCAAGCTTTCTTAATTACATTATGTAACGAATTATGTGCTTTTTTCCGCATTAGGTGTACTTCTAAGTATTAAATGTTATTAAATGCCTATTATATCTTCAATTTCATTTCTTTTTTTCTATGTTCTCCTGTCATTTCATCGTGTGTATTCCAGATTCGCGTATTAAACGTATAAGAAACATTCGTATGATTCTTGATGATCTTTCACGTGTTGCATGCAACGGATCCTTCATATCCGTGTTCTTTCTTACGTAACATTTTGAATAAATAAATTTATGATGGTTCATGTGTTCTTAATATTTTCATTCTTCGCGAGAAATGTTTATGTTCGAAGACATTACGATAAAAACATCAATTTTATCCCACCGTCACGAAACATGCATATGAAAATGTATTATTCTTCTTTTTACTTTTTATCTCTCTGTTTAAAAGGATAAATACTTCTTTTCCCAATTGATGCCAAATATAATATATAAGCAAGTGGATTTTCCCCCCTCTCCGAAGAATCTTGTGTATATCACACAATCTCGCTTATTATCAGATCTTAGTTATTATTGACCCTGTTATATAGCGAGGACTCTTACGTAGCGTGCGAAGTGCGAAGCAGATTTGGACGAGGTGAGCGAACGACAGCATTTTAATGCATTAGATTTAATGCATGGTGCAGAAATCTTCGCTGCAAGAGGAATTGATCAATTTTCAAACACTCTTTCGATCGTGCGTGTACTTACAGACACGTGATTTTACGCGTGTACAGTTCGCTCGCATGCCGTTTGTTTTGATCTATGCGGGCTTTGCTTCGTGTCGAGCTTATTCGATAAATACCGTTGGTGTCGGATTTGAAGTTGCCAAAGCGACATATAAGATTTACGATATGCGATAGCAACATCGGAACTTTTACATTATTACTTTCAGACTCGTTTTATGATAATAACACTTGACAAGATAAAGGGAAACCGTAAAGCGCTATTATATCATCTCGAGTTTTCCAGTGAGAAGAGTTAAGTAACATTTTCCTTGACATTTTCCAACATTGCTACAATGTGTGCAATGCATATAATGTGGCTGAAAATTATACTAGTAACAATTGCAGGTAAGTAAGAGACGAAACGTTATTATTAATTTTATACCTTCTTATAAAATCATTCTTTCTGTTCATTGATTCATTTACATACTTCAATTGCATGCATGGGATATTCTACTATGTTATTAATTAGTAATTTTATATTTATCAGCAATTACTCTTGCTTTATAAATAAATACAATGAAAATATATTACTTGCAAGGAGCATCAACTGCTCCAAAGATTCTAATCGCAGATATTATTATCAATATTATTTCTATCACAATGAATTTTTGCCGTTATGTTAAGACGTAAATAACTAACATTTAATAAAATTAATCAAAATTACTGATACAGTTCCGCAATCGGTACGATCGCATCGTGATAATAGTTCTCTTTCTCGCGAATTTAAACGATCCGCGTACCATTTTATTTACTCGATATAATGTGAAAAATTATAATTATTTTTTTAGTATTCATTTTAGTACCCTGGAAATCTTCAAGGAAGTTCAATGAACTTAAAGCAAACAAAAACCAAATTGTAGAGAAATACAACATTAATGAGAATGTAATGACACATTCTATAGCAGAAGATAAATCTAACAATTTATCGAGTTACTCAGATTTTTTTTTAAAACCCTCAGAAGTGCAGATCATCATCCACACGTTATTAGGAGTAATAAGCGGATTCCTCATAGCTATAACGATGTAAGTAAATGTCCAGTTCTGAATAAATATAAATTTTTATTACTTTAGTACATGAATAGTCAAGTTACATATGACTATGTTTATCACAAAAATTTGAGATGTTAAACTTCACTTTAGCATACATATCCTTGTTTTATGAGCAATTTTTGTCTCCTCGGCGATGTTAATTAATTTCAAAACTGCTCTCGTGCAGTTTTCCAATTATGCTTATGAACGGACCGGCAGAAAAACTGTATATTTTAAATTTCTAAATACTGTATATTTTTAAATGTCTAAAAATCTACAGATTTACTTTTTATATTTTATAGACGATAAAAATCTTTCGGTTGATTTATTTTAGATAAATGTTTAATGTGATCAATATAGTAATCTAAATTTATTTAAGTCGCTTACGTTCGACAGTGAAAAATCTCTCTTGATATTTAAACGAATATTTTAGTTCAAATTTATAATATTTCTCGAAGGACTTTACAAAGTGCGTGTATATTTGTATCAATACTCGATTATGGTATTATCGAATAGTGCTTGATTTAGTCATTTTATTCATAATTAAAGAAATTTCAATAAAATTCATTGGTATTACTGAGCCAACATTTCCATAACGTTATGCACTTAAATGAATATGTATACATGTAAAATAATACACATAAAAATGACTAGCATTTACATTTCTCAGCTTTTATATATTCGCTTACTACTATGACATGCAAGATTACGCAAACTACCCTGTCTATACATTCGAAGAATTTGTAAAAAAAATAAGGAGGAATTGAGGAAAATGGATTCCTTCAACAATATAATGTCAGAGCGAAATAAAATTATGGACGAGAGTATGTAATTTTAATAAAAGATTTGGATATAAATGTATATATATATATATATATATATATATATATATATATATATATATAATATGTTTCAAAGATTTTCTAAATCAAATTAAAGAAACTGACAGAACTTAAAATACACACGTGCATTAACATATATTTTTATTTACATAGCAGAATGTTCTCTTAGTTTCTTGTTGCTAAAAAGAAAAGATTTACAAAAGCACTTTTTTCTATATGTTTACGTTAATTATAACGCATTTGTCTTATTCACTTCTCAAATTTTTGACATTAACATGTTAACAAAGCGTTGATAATAAAATGTTAATGTTGCTAGTGACTAATCATTAAATGTTTTGATAATATTATTAAAAATTTCTACACGGTTTTTATTTAGCTGCAAGTAAATGTCAGTCTTACAAGAAACATCTTTGTAAGAATTGCTATTTGTTTGAGTTGCAAATATTATTGCTCATTATTTTTATAAATGTTCTAATGATGTTTTATATATATATATATATATATATATATATAAATAAAAACGGACATGTTGTTTTTTTTCTTTACGGGATCTTTAGGACGATAAGTCGCTAAATATATATGCGTAATACATTTATTTAATATATAACATATAATATTTATTTATTTAACAAGTAAAAGATTTAATAAAAGATTTAATAAACAGCATTCAAGGACATGTATTAATAAATATATAAATACAAAATTATATATATATTCATGCATATATATAAATGTATACGTTATATGTTCTCTGATTAACCTGTATATTGTTACTAAGATTTCTGAATTATTTTGTGTAACAAATTACGTGCTTCTTTTTTACATGACCCTTGAACTTTAGATATTACAAATGTATGTTGAGCATTAAAAATGTAAACTGCGGTTACTTTGAGTATTCTTCATAGTTTTATTTGTTTATTGTTCGTGTAATATTTATTTGCTAATGTTACACATTTCAGATGTATATACGTAAGTTATCAAGTTTATCATATAAAGATATTTTCACGATCATATTTCTAATTTTTTTTATTCATTGTATATAGCGACCCTCTTATATTCACGTTCTCCTACGTGATTTACATTCTAAGCACATATTTACGACAGCTTAACAATATATTTTTAATATCCTAACATCTTTACAAAAAATATTTATTAAAAGTGCCATAACATGGTTTTTCTGATAGAAATGTTTATTCTATCATGCCTTTAGATAATACGTTTTCTTTGTTTATTTTGTTTATTCTTTCTACTTCTCTCTCTTTTTATCTTGTTTTGAAGCAGATGATTGTTTCCACTCATGCCCAATAGAACACAAATAAGTCGAACTCCCCTTTCCAGTGTATCAGTAATATTGTGTACATCGTATAACCGAAATTCTTATTATTGTCGAACCGTTTACGTGGGAAAGACACAATATCAAGTGAAACACGGACAAGCAGGTTGATGAAGTTTTAATGCACTACTAACTGGACTTTCTCATAAGCGAGTTTATTTTTCGGTCGTAATATATTTAATAGATAAAACGTGTGGTTTTATATGTTCATTGCATATACTTTGTTCATGTGCCATTTATCTCGATTTTATTTGTATAATGTCTTGTCTTATGTGTCGAGCTTGTTTGGTAAATCGTTGATACCAGATTTGAAAATTGTTATTGTTGTTTACAGAGTCATTTTACAGTAAAGTTACGCTTGATAATACAATACAACGAAAGACTCGACGAATAAATGGAATAATAAGGATAAAATAAAAATAGAAGCATAAAACGAGAACGTGCCGTCGTCGTCTTAAGCTCTTCGATAAGTTAATTATAAGTAACATCTTTTTTAAATTTCGATATTACTGTGCATAATGTCGCCGGAACTGATAAGTAGCATAATAATAATAAGTTTTGGTAAGTAAGTTTTGGTAATCTTTATTTAATAAATCCTGCCCAAATCATTAATTTTATATTTATATTAACAGTTAATCCGTATATCTGATTATTTAGACTGCAACGAAAACGTGTCTATATAAGAAATGTCAATTGCTGTTGAGTTTTAACTCAATTACAATGAATTTTTATCACTAAACTAACCCGTAATGATTAATACTACAAATGATTAATACTACAAATAAAATCCTTATTAATAATATCTTTGTATAATCGCTATGTGATTATCATATAATATAATCATGCGATGTACTCTTCTTTCTAGCGAATTCAAACCATCCGTACGCTGGGTGCAATTAGTTAAAACATTATAATTATAATCTTTCTAGCACTGTGTCTAATCTATATGAATTCGCGGCCGGATCAGAAGTTCGATGAAACTGAAAATAGCAAAGTCCAAATTTTGAAAACATACAGAATTAATAAAGATAATGTGATATGTACTACGGCGACTGACAAATTTGATTCTTTGACGATTGAGACGAACATTTTACTAGGACGCACGTTTTGGCAGATATTTCAAGATATATTACCAGGAATGGCATTTGGATTTATCATGACTACGTAAGTGAACGTCCATTCGTGAATAAATATAACTTTTTATAATTTTAGATACATAAATAATTAAATAATGACAAATATGCCTGTGCATATCACAGTCAGTTCAGAATTTGAGATATTAATTCGATGCAGAAATTTCATATATTTATTTCTGTCTTGTTAACGATTACTCTCGTTCTCGCAATGCTGTTCGATTTCAACAATACTTTTATGCAGTCTTTTACGGACGCTTATAAACGGATTTGCACGAAACGGCAGTTTTGAACTCGATAGTTTACAGGCTTGCTTTTTGTATCAAGATACACAGAAGTCTTTCGATTAGTTTATTTCAAATGTAACATCTAATATGTTAAACTTATCCAACGTTTATATTCAATAGCGAAAAGTTCCTTCTTAATATTTCGAACGAATATCTCTTATAATATTTCTTAAATCATACGATTAACACTTTGCGACTTCAAATTTAAGAAATGATACGTCGAGATACGTCAGCATCAATGCTCGATTGTACTGATAATTGTATTAATGATCATATAACTTTGAATGGTACTCGATTTAATCATTTTATTTGTTATTGATTCAAGGAGGCTTTTTTCTAAAAATCTAACCTATATTTTAAAATTTTCTTAAAATCTGTTGCTAGTCTGTTGCACTTACTAAGATACTTGATTTAATTTATTGAAAAGTTTAAGATGGCGACTCACTTTATCATTTTCGTCTTTTATCCTTTTACTTTTATGATTTCATTTTATCTCTCTGTTCTGTTTATTCTGTTTATTCTGTTTATTCGAGTATTTGTTCGTCGGGTTACATTGTCAAATGTAGCATTGCAACAAAATAATTTCGCAAGTAACAATAATGTAAAAGTTCTTAATATTGTAATCGTACGATGAATCGCATGACATATCAGTTAACAATTTTCACAATCTGGCACGAATGGTATTTATCGAACAAGCTCGACATAAGCAAGACATTGTGTAATTCTGTACAATGTTTCTTTCGTTTAACCATTTTATTCGTTATTCACTCAAGGAGACTTCTTTTCTTTATAAGATTTACTGTTAGCCTATCGTTCTGCCAACATTTTACTAACATTATTTATATCCATATGACATTTTTACACCAAACTTTTATACATCTTCTAGAATTGTGTTATCGATAAACTGCCTAGTCACGTTAAGAATCCGGCGCAGCTTCAGATATTGGCTACATAAATATATGTCGAGATAGAATAAACAGCAGCCGTTAGATATATTCCGGGAATAAATTTTTTCAACAATATCGATGCATCAGAATTATGGACCATAGTACGTAATTTTAATAACAAATTTCCGAGGATATGCTAAATGCATCTCAAAGATTTTGCCATGGAACGTCGAGAAAGAGAAAGACAGAGTATTACTCTGATACATACGACGTCAAAGCGCACGTGAAAGACAGAAAATCTTGTACCAATTGCGAAATTATTTAACACGTTTTGTTATGTGTTCAATAACAATATGCTTTAATAAATTATTCATACCTGCAATTGGCAGAACTTGAAGAAGATATCAACACGTGAACGGGATGTTTCATTATTTTCTTAAGGGAGATTTTATAAAATCCCTTCCTTATACTTGCACAAATTTTATATGCTCATATAACATGTATTTCTATAATCTATATTACTCGTCCCTAGTTTCTGACATAATTTCTGATATTAACACGTCGCAACGAAGCATTGCTGATATAATTTTGATGCTAGTTACACTGGTGAATTAAACGTTTCGATACATATTTTCATACTACATTGTATTATAATATTGTGTTACAATTGTTGACATTTCTCCGTTCGTCTACAACGTTTTATTTATGCGCAATGTCACTCTTGTATCTTGTTTTTTAAGCACAGCACCGGAAAAATTGCATTTCATTCCCGAATATTCCGTAATACCGTTGCTGCGTATTCCCAATGCTGTTTTATGCACATCGATAAAAATGCGTAATGATGATTCTTTCTTTTACGATGATTACGATGACGGTGAATGTGTAATTTACAAGATAAAAATAGTTTTTATCTTGTGTCAAACAGTGCGTAATAATATAGGTAACATGACAGTGCGTACATTAAGCGCTATGTTAAGATGCATTATATTTGCATATTCTATATATAATATTTTATATATATATATATATATGTAGCTGCAGTTATACATTATATATATATATATATATATATATATATATAGATGGAGATATTTCTTTTAAAACTGTAATACTATTGTACTTATATATGCATCGCGATAGAATATTCGAGATTGAAACACGTTCCTCCGTCTGTATCATTATATTTCGCAGATATATTTATATTTATCTTATATCTATTATTTTATATTTGTTAATTAATTAAAACGTAATTATATTAGGGACATGATAGGAGTAAAGTTTTTAACGGCTTTTCGAATATTTATTCCTCTTAACTACAACTGATAATTATACATGAAATTATAACATATAGTAAACTGTATATTATATATGTATATATACATATATACACATTGTACATAATCTTTAATAAGCTACGACAAATATTATATAAGCAGACATCAATATGCATCTCTATCTTTCTTTCTATCTTCTTCGCTCTGTCTCTCTCCTTCTGTCCTTCTCTTTCGCGTCTCTCTACGAAGTAATCTTCCTGTAGTTTATGTTACATACATGATTCTTCTCTTGAATTTAATGCCGTTTGCTTTCCACATTCCGATGACAGTTTCTTGCATGGACATTTATTCAAATTATTTATTCAAATTAAACTTGTTGATATTTAAACTTGTTCCATGTATTATCATAACTTTTACTTTACCCTTGAATTATATTATCCGTCTACGTATAATCATTTTTTTACGTTCTCTTCTTGTAAATATTGTTTATCACGGACGCCTGATAGAAGAAATGTCTCCCCTCTGCGTGCTGGGAATCTTATGTATATTATGTAACTGAAATATTTATCATTGCTAGTTTGCGCGGAGAACTTACACAGTATCAAGCGATTTCGGATTTGCAAAGGTAAGCAAACGGATTTGCCGTTTCAATTCAACGGCGTTCAATTCAATCGCCGAAATTTCGTTACGGGCTCGATTGATTCTCGAGGATGTTTTTAATTGCAATAAAGTCAATACACAAGGATACGATTTTACATATTTGTGGTAGGGACGTTTTTACGCGTCGTTTATTCACGTTGCGTCGAATAATGTTGAATAAGCGATTATTCAAAACGTTGCGACTCGCCGGAATCTGGCCGGCCAGATAACGCTGCACGACGCGATTTTGATAACAAAAATCGTTACTTTCAGACTTATTAGAAAACATCGCGACACTAGACCAAAAGACTAGACCAAAAGATAAACGGAAGGACCGAGCGGTCTTGTAAAGTCTGATCGTAAAGTGATATCATATACATATTTTAGAGGAACGTTAAATAATATCCTTTACAAATACCGATATTAATTCACAATGAGGACGGTATACGCAATGACGATGTTATTAATATTAATGCTTTATGGTAAGATGGTATAATAATATTACTAATTTAATATCGTTAAATAATTAATCGTTTCTTGCATTGCTTATTTAGATATCCCGAATGCACGTGTTTGTCCTTTATTACATCATTAATTTATTATCTTTCTATATTTATTGATAATTAATCCGTATATTTTCACATATATTCGATGTATCATACTCTTACTTTACTTAGAAAGATTAAAGAAAAATATCTGTTTGTGCATGGAGCATCGAGTGCTAAAGGATTTTAATTCAACGACAACGCGTTTTAATGTGTACTGAATTAATCGATATGTCAAAAGATTAATGTCAAAAGAACAAAAATATTGACAATTAATAATACATTTTTGTAATCGACACGGTCAATGTAATACTGACAAATTCTGTTCCGTTAACATAATTAATTGAAAATCATGATAATTCTCCCGGCAGTAAGTTTAACACTATCGAACTTTTAACAGTTGCAAGGTACATATATCTACTCATGCTAGAACAGAGAATGCTTTTAGACGAGCTAAAAGAAATGGAGACGATGATGCCAAATGAAATATTCTATGATTGGAAATACAAGCTAGAAACGTACGAAAAGCTTTTGAACGAATTGATATACGGATATAGCATATTTTTCCTGTAAGTGTTGTCGATTTCTAGATATAAGATCTCTGAAATTATTTTGTCATTTCGTACGTATATTCCTGTCACACATACATACATACGCATATAAAGATGATATTTCTTTTCTGAAAGCGTTCTCCTGCTAATATATGTTTTCGATGTAAACATGATACTGCTAAATACATTACGTCGATGGATCGGATATCTGCTATAAACCGTCCGCTCTTCTCGACAGGTTAATGACGAGTATAAGATTGTAACATGGTATGTAACTTTAAGCAAACATTTAAAAGGTACATGCTAGATTGAAATGTATATTAAATAATATATTATACACACGCGTTCGTGTGTATAATTATTAAAAGTATATAATATAAATAATACAACTCAAAAAAAAAATATATATATATATATATAAATTAATATCTATTCCAAAAATATGTTTCATGAACGTTTTTCTTTATAAAAAGGATGCGTGTACTTTGATAGACATCATGTCATTAAATTAATCGATTATGAAGGCAAATGAACTCCAGTAAATTTTTGTTATCCAGTTTCCGTAACACTGTAATACGTTAATGAAGCAACGCCGATGTAACGTTATCTACAACGGGAGCTTATTGAATATCACTATGTTGCTGAAAATTTCGTACTTTGCACGCTTTGCTTTGATGCATGTGTAAATATCGATCTTGCGATTTCTCTTTTTCAGACGCACCTCGGAAGAAGTGCACTTGATCAGACGGTCCTGAAGTGCTGTTTATGTATATATCAATAAAAACGCGCAATCCTCCTCTTTACGATGACTATGAATCGCTCATTAAATGCACGAAACGTAATGAAAGGAATTTAATAATGAAATCAAACGATGCATGATAATATATAATATAAAAATAAATATGTATTAACGTCACGCTGTAATATACATTATCTTTATATGTTATTTATGATACATGTATATTATTATCGCGAGAACAAAATTTTATATACATATGCATATTTTATTTTATATACATATATATTATTTTGCTGATGCTAACGGACGTTTTCAGTGAATAAGATGAACATGATTTTTTGATGTTCAATCTTATAACGGCACGTTTGATGGTTATAATGTGAAATATTTGTTAACAGTTTCGGCATGTTTTTATTAACATTTTTTATTTACTTTATGTAATGAATTATAATTCTCTTTTTACGTTTTATGTACTTTACGCATGAAATATATATGCATGCAGTATATTCTTAATATCTTTATTCCTTTTCTCCTATTAATGCTCTCTTTGTTTTTAAACACATCTCTCTCTCTCTCTCTCTTTCTTTCTCTCGTTCTCTCTCATACGCTCGTATACAGGATACTAAAAAGAGAGAGAGCATTCAGCTCGACAGGCATCATATGGAGCAAAGAATTTTAAACATAATCGGCATAAAGTCAATCTCTCTGAGAAACAGTCTCGTATGTTGACAACAATTTCATGACAAATTTGTCGGCTCTTACGCGTCCCGCGGGACACGAAGATTCATCTCGGTGTTTACAAACCGCGTAAACATCGAGGCAAAGTTTCGGCAAGATTAACTCTTTCTTTTCACGTCGCGGGCGGCGGAAGCCCAGTCGTTACGCGGGTGTTTTAACACATTTGTAGCGTGGCGGTCATTCGTGACCCTGATCCGTGACACGCGCGCTCAGGTCAGCGGTGACCCTCGTGGCGAGTAAAGCGAGAGGTAAATTTAGTTGCGAGCGCGATTGTTCCCAACACAACTTGTCCTTTCTCTCTCTCTCTCTCTCTCTCTCTCCTTCGCGCGCGCAATTCGCGCGTTCAAGGCGATTACTCGCGTCCGTCGGCACGGTCGCGGGACAATTTGCGAATCATAAAGCGGCTTGCGCGGCTTCCAGGAAACTGGCCGACGTGGGCGCTTTAAGTGATTCCGAAATTGCGGAGCGCGAAGGTGGCAGCGGAGTGATAAGACGCTTGCGATCTCGAGGTATCTGTCACAAGTTATTGGCGGGTGATCGTCGAAAATTATACGTCGAGCTAATCCGGTTTCAGTCCGCAGATACCTGAGATTACGCCCCGTGAGTTGCCCGGCTGCCTATAACAAATCCATTACCGAGGGGTAATCTGGCGAAACGTCCCCGGCATTCAAGCTCGCGGCCGGCGATACCGATCGTCTCGGGCTGCCTTGAGGTGCCGATAGCGAGAACGCAGTGCGTGTACCTCCTCATCGTTCTTCGATTATCGATTATATCGGCGGTATTGGCGCGCGCTTGATGGGAACTTAGAAAATGAATCGGCGCAGGCGAGCTCGCTCTCGTTCACCCTCGGCGCCGCCGATGTTTGCGAAATTGAATCCGCACGCCTCGTTTCCCTGACACAACACCCGATCCAATTGCCGATGATTAATGCGGTCTGAACGACCGCAACCATCTTCTCAAATTGATGACGAAGCGGCGCGGATGAACAGGTGGATCCGCGTCGTTGAGCTAAGCGCGAGAGTTGCTGCAGTTTGCTCATCATTTCGCTGGCTCTTTACGCGTTCAACGGTGAGATAGCGGCAGGATGATAGTCTCCATGTGGCGAGTGACCTCTTGAACAACGTCCCCGCGAGGTCCGCGAGGTCCTCGGCGGAACGCACGTCTCGTCTCCGGAAAGCTCTCTCACGTCTCGGTCTCGCGTGCGCTCTCTTCGTGAAAGAATCGCGTCGTCGTCGGCGAATCGCCTATGTCGATACACCTGCGGTCCGCAGACGCGCATTCTCGATGCACTGTCGATGAGACAATGGACACGCATCTCGGCGGCATCTAGCATCTCATCGCTGCGTGTTTCTGCGTCTCATTGTTCGCCAACAAAAGGCTCGCCTTTCGGAGAGGAAAGCGCGGACTGTCGCCTCCACGTCGTCAAGGTCTCATTGTTTCTTCCGGGTATCCCTGAATTCCCCGAGCAGGTGAGCGTTCTCTAGAACCATAGAAAGTCACCTAGCGAGGAGCAGCCGAGAAGTCAGGCCCCGAGTTGAGTCGCTGGCAAGTGGACGCTGCGATGCTTATCGCCAAGCTTTCGGAAAATTCTAAGCGTCGTCGCCCCGTCCGTATTTCAAGGGCGGCCGACGACGCAGACCGAGATGTTCGAAATATCGATTAAAACCGACCTTCAGCGACCTTTTCCCGCTCTTGACAGCCTCGACGCGGCGGACATTGAGAAACCATCTCTCTCTCACTCAGAAATCGCGCGAAAATCCGCCAATCCGGCGATCTCCCTCGCTTTATCTCTTACTATTCCTGTATCTCTTAATTATTCGCCGGCTCTTAACTATTCGTCGGGTGAGGAAGAAGCCGGCGCCCCGGCGGCATCGCGGATGGCGTCACAAACGCCTTTCTCGCCGGTAAAGCTTGATACCCGCCACTTACACGCGGGCGCAGATTATCACGCGGGCCCGCCGCAAAAGACGCGCGGGGCCCCTCGTTTGGGGCATGATCGAGTGTCCGACGTGCCATGCCGGTACCAACGAGAGGCCGATATCAGGGGCCCGGCCCGATTCTGCGGAAGGCGGGCAAATTAATGACACCGGCTCGCAAAAGTCGATCCCTGATCGGGGCCCGAGCCGTGGCGCGAGCAGGGGGGGGGGGGRGGAAGGGRGGAGGATGGACGGTGCGTTGCGTCCAATTTCGGGGCTGCCGAATATCGATAGAGCGTTCGCGAGGCATGCAATTAGCCCTCGTTTAGGGGCGTTTAGGGGCCCGCTTATCGCCGCCATTACTGTTATTATCGACTTATTACGCGGCCCGAGCCATCAGGCCGCCATCTCGGGTCCCCGGGATCCGCGGGCGCGCGTCGCCGGGATATCTCTCGCGGCGGAAGCAGCATCCGGCCGACGGTTGCGTCGGCATGGTGTAAGGAGAGCAGTGCAGTGGGTAATTCAGTCGGTAGGACGCGTCGCCAAAGGGCCGCCGGCGGCGTTGAAGCGCGATAGCTTTGACGGAGCAGGTGCGAGAGCGCGCGAAGCGCTCGTTATTTATACGCCGCTTCGTCGGAATGCCGCTAATTTAGCGCAACAGGTTGACACGGCAATTTGTGGCCGCGTATTATATAGAGCGCGCGGCTCGCTGAATAATAATTAATTTGCACTTACCGCCGGACGGCGTTCGCTCACGCGCTTCGCGCGCGTCTCGTTTGAATTTTTATCGAGGCAATCCCGCGAGATTGGCCAAATCAATCGGCCGGGCGATATATCTCGGCCGCGTTAAGAGGAGTCTCCCTTTCCTCCTCTCACCCCTCCCCCTCCCCCCTCTCTCCCTCTCCCTCTTTCTTACCGAGAGCAGGCAGCGATGCGAGGGAATTCATTTTTAACGATGCGATGAAATATCGCGCGCGGATACGCGGATACGCGCGTATCCCTGCCGCTCGGCCGTGTCTCTCTCTCCCTCCCTCTCTCTCTCTCTCTTCTGCTCCGACGCGAGCATCTTAATTCGCACTTAATGAACGAGCCTCATTTATTCGGGGAACGCGAGCCGTATCCCCGCTAATATACTGGTCACTTGATGCGCCCTCGCAAAAAAGAGCTGCCGGTAATAATTGTGCGCTTTGGATAAATAAATGCGTGATTCCCCGTGCGCTCGTAGCGCTAGTAAATCCGACGCGAACGTGCCGAATACTGAAACAGCCCTTTGTTCAAGGGAAAAGGGAAGAGAGAGAGAGAGAGAGAGAGAGAGTGAGAGCGGGGGGAAGGGAAGGAAGAGAAACAGTCGGAGGGGCGGAATCGGCGATGCTTTATGTTCCCGCGCGCGCGCGCGCGCGCGCCATTTATCGGCTGGGGTGCGCGGAGGCTTTCTAAACACTCGAAATATTTAGTCTACGATACCACGCGTTTCTCTGCTCTTTACGCTCTTGCGCTCTTGTCGCCGGTGACTTTAGAAAGTCCGGGGAGCGTCTAACGGTTTTTGAGCGCGTCCGATTGGCGATCATGGATGAAGGATTCAGGACGGAACCAGCAGGAATCGAGGAGGACGAGTAATTACAAGGAGATTAATCTTCCTTTAGCAGGTGCTCGACTCACGCCGCCTTGACTAACCGGATGAATCATCGAGGCTGAGCAAGCGCGAGTAGATCGGTGCGCCGCGACTGTTTCGATTCGGTTCGAATGGGAAGGTCGAGTTTCGGCACGTCCATTAGGATCTTACCATTAGCTCCGACATTTGTAGCGGCGCTTGCCAGGCGCGGCCCAGCCTATGACGAATTTAATTTGTATCCAGAATCCAGAAACTGAATTATCTATTCTTGTTAATCCTGGAATGCTGCAGTGGCAGGCTCGCTGGACCTAAAACGAATCTCGGCGAGAGGTTCAGACAGGGTGAACCCATCGAGTGAAGCCAACATTCCATCTAATGGAGTCGAATGGAGAGATCACACACACACACACACACACACACGCGCGCGCGCGCGCGCGCGCGAGAGAGAGAGAGAGAGAGAGAGAGTTTAATTCCGATCCCATGGACGTACGCGTCGATTCTTCGCTGTGATTTATTAATCAATTTTCGCTCAACGCAGCCGCCGCTAAATAAGGTGGCATTAAACGCTAAGTTATCGTCCCGGCGCGATTTAATGGACGAGCAGAGGAGCAAACAGAATCTCGTCGAGAGAGTCTGCGGGCAGGCGCGCGATATTAACGCGCTCTTTCGATTCGCTCTTTCCTCGTTTACCTTCGACCAGCATTCGCACGGCTGATCAAGATCCCGCATTGTCTCCGTCATTGCATCTTCGGATCTGTCGTTGCGAAATCTGCCCGCAATTGACTCGATTATCAACGCAGATCCGTCCATTTCCACGTTACTTACTAATGGCGCGGCCAGACACGCCATCGGGCCCATGCTAATATCGTCGCTATTCGGACCATCCAATGCGACCGAGTGTGAAGTCATCTGGTGAAACCCACGGCAGGATTTCGCGGTCGCGACTGTTAGAATGATTTGGATGATTGCCTGGCGCGCACGTAACATGGCGTGACCATCGCACGCGACCAGCTCTCGCGTACAATGCGGGTCCCGATCGTTCCCGTTTCGAAAAGGGGCAGCAAGTCGCTTCCCTAAAAGGGACCCGACCGGGGGCCCTCTTTTCGTTTGTTACCGTCTGCGGGGAGGCAACGGAGAGGGAGCATGCGTCCTGAAGCAAGCCACGCGACCGAGGACGGGGTCTCGAAGCGAAGAAACGTGGCTCTCGGGGACACGTCCGCGCGAGCAGGCCGATAAGGATCATCGAGCAGCCTCTGCTGACACAATCAAAGATGTAGATGTAGGCAAAAGCGCGTACTCGTCGATCTCTCGCTCGATCGCGCTTAAACACGCGACCTCCGAAGAATTTCGGGAAGGTCTCCGTCCCGCGCGCCCGGGGGAATCAGATCGCAAGGGCTTCGTTTCCCACGAAGCGGAGCCAGCATCACCGGACCGAAGCATAACCGACAATGTTCGAGAGACGGATTGTATCGCGCGGTCTGGAAAGCGCCTCGTAGCCTCGAAGCCACGTGGGGATCGTGCTTATGCGAGGCAGTTTCTTGGTTTATGTCCGTGCTCCGGCCGTATACTCGCACTTAAAACCGCCTTGCCCGGACCTGAATATCGTCAAGATTCGTCAGACTGAAGAAGGAGAAAGAGAGAGAGAGAGAGAGAGAGAGAGAGAGAGAGAGAGAGAGAGAGAGAGAGAGAGAGAGAGAGAGAGAGAGAGAGAGAGAGAGA
>JAHMML010000027.1:1799210-1828758 GCA_020341155.1 Eciton burchellii | reverse complement strand
AGAGAGAGAGAGAGAGAGAGAGAGAGAGAGAGAGAGAGAGAGAGAGAGAGAGAGAGAGAGAGAGAGAGAGAGAGAGAGAGAGCGAGATGGCGAATGAAAGAGGGCTGGTGTTCTTTACACCTCGTTGTTTCTCGCAAATTCACGCAGCTCGCCGCACTAAATCACCGGGCAGACAGTCGCCGCGTTGTAAAGCTCTGTCGAGGTTTCTGCCTGTCCGGCGAGACTGACTGCTTCAGCGACGAATCTAGGGAATCGAGATAGGGGTACTTCGAGAGCGAGAACGCGGAGAGGTTCGCAGAGGGATACTAATTTCCTCGATGGAAAAATTAGAGGGCCTACCACCGAGAGAGATAACCGCCCGTTGCAGTATTCGAGTCCTCGGACGGCTCTTGTCGAAATGACGCGTGTTGGTAATTCAATTTTCGCACCGCTGGCGGTGGATTATCGCTGCGCGCGCGATCCCGAGATGCGCAAACTGCGCATTACGGCGCAATCGTCGAATTTCGTGCATTAAGGCGGGCTACCTGATCATCATCGGGGAGAGGTATCAAAATTGCGCACCTTAGATTGATGTCAATGCCGGCCGGAGGCGGCTCCGCGATATCCACTTGGCGCGGCCAATCCATTCGCCGCTTTTTTGCGACGGCGAATTTCCGCTCCCTGAAATCAGCATTAAAATTTCACCGTGCTTATTTGGGCAGATCAGCGTTAAGTGATTTCGTGGAAAAAAAAACGAAGCGAGATAATGAAGCAGACGGAGTGTTGCGCTAACGAGATCGCCGTAACTGCCGACTCATTTTCGGTAACCGCGCGAGAGCGCAGCCTTCCGTACGAAAACCGAATCGAGACGAGCTTTACCGAAAGGAAAGCCCCATTGATTTCCGATCTCTTTTACTCCTCGCATCTTCTTTATCCCTCCGAGAGATCGCGGTATCCTTCCATCGATATCTCGCGGCGCTAAGTTTCGGCGCCAAGTTCGAGGCAACGAATGTTTGCGTGAAATACGCGAAGATAGGAAAACCTTGAAGCGCCGCGATCCGGTGAACAATTCTTTTCCGGTAGTCCGATTCGTACCTGACGAGGATACGAATTCACGAACATTAAGGCAAATGAAGTTCCGAGGCTGATACTTAGGCGCGACCGTGCAACGCGAGTGCCAACAGGCACTCGCCGAGAGGGATAGGCCAGCCTCGTCGAATTTCGCTAACGAGGGTATCGAAATTGCACCGGCCTGGGCCCGATCCCGGGGCCTGGGCATTCGGGGGGCCAGAGGGGGCCCAGTATGCAAACGGCGCGCCTCTTGCCGACGCCGAAATCGCGCGCGTCCGTTCTCTCGTTGGACGAAAGATGAATCCGGCTCACGCCCTCATCCTCGCGCGTTCTCCAACGCGCGGCAACAGGGACAGAGGGACGGGGACGGCGAGAAGGCGAATGCACGCGTGCTGCAATCATCCTCGGCCGAGCCGAGCCGAGCCGGCTCGAGCCGAGCGGAGCTATCATTCGCACATTTGCAAACCGACTGGGCGAACGGCGTGAAAATTACAGGCGCGAGACGCTCTCCCGCTTGTCTCGTTCGTCGGGCACGGCCCTAGAGGAGACGGGAAGATTGCGGCCACTAAACACGCGTGGGCCTCATCCAGAGGGAGAAGGAGAGAGAGAGAGAGAGAGAGAGAGAGAGAGAGAGAGAGAGAGAGAGAGAGAGGGAGGAATGCCGTCGTCTCGGGGTACAGGTGCGAGCGTATTCGTGGGACGAGTTGCTCGAGCCGCATAACGCGTAAAACTGCGCGAGCTACCCTCGATCAGCTCTCGTTAGGGTTGCTCGCTTGCCTGCTTATCAGGTAGGATCGTTTGTTTGAACTTTCCCCGAGCGCGCTCGGTCGGAAGATCCGGTCGTGAGATATCGCACGCGCGCGTGATTCGCCACCGTGAACGGCGTCGATCCGTTGATTTAGACGCCGATACGATCGACTTTGTTTGGCCAGCTTGAAGAGCCGGGAATACGCCGGGTTGACGGCGTAATTCCGGGCTGGACCTACCGTTAATTGTCGGACCGTTGATCCGGATCTAAAGACCGCTGGTCGGACGGATCGGCGGATCAACGCTTCAGATCATCAGCGAGGCACGCGAGCGGTAATTATCGGCAAACGGAGTCGTTAGCTAGATTATACCGTAAAGGCGGAAGACGACGTTGCGCTGGGAAATCTCGAGAGATCGAGAGCGTAAAGGAGTAAAAGATACAATCGCTTCATGTTCGCCGCGAAGCGGACGAGATAGACGCGTTCGATTCTTCGCCGAGGACGGATCGATTTCTGTGTCGCATCTATCGCGCGACACGGAATTAACAAAGGCGCGCCCCTCGTTGGTTAATGAACCACCCTTGAAGCGCTGTCTCGACTTTTCACCTTGCGGGACCTTGCCAGATCTCGAGTATCGAATCACGAAACGGATTCGTAGGTCCAGTGACGAAGAGAAGACAATTTGTCAGCGAGAGTGCCGGTCCTTCCATTTCTCTCTCTCTCTCTCTCTCTCTCTCTCTCTCTCTCTCTCTCTCCTTCTCTCTCGGGTCCTCTCTCGGGTCCGTGCTTCTCCATCAAAGTCCAGGCAGCCTGCAAGCCTTGCAATCCTACGAAAATATACCGGGAATAATGGATCTCGATCAGTGACTCCGCTCGCAGTTTCCCCCGCAGACTAATGATCGCATTCATCTTCGGGGTGGAACTTTCTCTCCGGGCAAAAGGAAAACAGCGGTTCCTATTCAGCTGGCCCTCCAGAGGTTTCCCCCGTCCCACCCGGCCGGCGGGACTTGTCGCTCTGGCGATTCTGGCAGGTACTATTGTCCTTGGGCATGTTCCTTTCGTTCGCGCCAACTCACCTGCATCTCCCTTTGTGCCGCAAACAATGCGGAAAAATGGCCGGGAAGCTCCGGACTCAAAGGATCCCGCGGGATTTGCATAGTCTTCATTCCGTCCGAGAGTGGTTTCAGCACAGATCCGTTCCTTTGTGCGGGTCTCCTCATCTCCGTCCAAAATATTATTAAACCAGTCTTTGTCTCTGATCTCGGATCGGTTCCGAGGGAACCTTCTCATTTACGCAGCGAATCGTCCCTGAGATCTTTAGAGAAGTGATCCTCTAATCGATCGATCCGAGTCAAGCGCCGTAATAACATCGAGGTTTTACCACGAGGACGAGAGACCGGAAAGGCAGCCGGTTATTGAAGAGAGGCAGAACACGTGGTTGGGCGGTACTCGTCCTTCCTTCTACCTGCGTCTCTTAAATGCTCGCAATCTCGGAAACGCAAGGACGTTAAAGGCGCTGCACGCGAGGCTTCGGAGCCGAGCTCTCGCATCCGAGCCACCGTAATGACACCCTAAAAAAATCCGACACCCAATCGGCCACCTGTGCATCCGCTCTGCGAAGATTATCGCGTTTAACGATTTCATTCCGAGGCCGAATTTTGCACCTTGCGAAACTCCTGGGCGGATCGCGTAGCGCGATCGCGATCGTAAACTCGCGGCTCGAAGCACTCTGCCCTCCCTGCTGTCCTCCTCTCCGCCCTGTCGTCGTATCCGAAAGCAGCGCCGATCCTTCCATCGGGCAGCGTTTAGCGCGAATTTTAATCGCATCGATAACTCCAGATTCATTAGAGCGCGCGGAATGAATTCATCGGGATACCGCGCTCCGCTCTCGGCTTTATTTTCAAGCCTCGGGAGAAGCGAGAGAGACGGGGGATCCCATGGGCGCCAATTAAAGCCGCTCGCCCGGCTCAGCCCGACGACACAGCGCTTTTCCCTAAATCTGTCAACGATACGAATCGACAAGGACACAACGCGGCGAAGGAATTCCGCGAGGGCGATCCTGCGGACCTGTCAGCTCGCGTTCGTTTGATCGGCGCAGATACTCTCTAACGGAGCCGACCACGGCTAAGCCGTGCACGGTAAGCCGTAAACGCGAGAATAATGAAGCGTATCCGTAAAACGCCCGATGTCCATCGTGTGTTTCGTCTTTGCTCGTGCGCGCGATGACAAGACGATTCCCGGGATCTAGTCGAGCGACATTCATCAACGGGCACTTAAGACCGAGCGGGTTTCCGTAAAAATAGAATTACCGGGAATCACCCGCCCGCCCGCCGTTCTCGGCATTACGTATTCCTCCAGATCTCCAGATCGACGCCCGACTTAACGAGCCCGACGAAAAATAACGGAGCGTTTCCAGCGTGGAGGCGCTTCTTTTCGGAACCTGTTCCTAGTCCAGCGGCTCCTCCCGCCCTCTCGCCGGGAAGCAAAGAGAAAGAGAGAGAGAGAGAGAGAGAGAGAGAGAGAGAGAGAGAGAGAGAAGATCACGAGCGCGAAGGGAAGGTTCCAACCCGGTAACGCGAGACCGTAAAAATCCTTTTGTGCATGCCGTGCGTGCGTGCGTGCGTGCGTGCGTGCGTGCATGCGCGCGCGCACTTACCGGGTTACAACCCCCTTCTGCCGTGCGCGGGGTACGAAAAGGAGAGGTCGTAAAGCCGCTGTAAACGGCTTCTAAACGGTCCCGCGGTTTTACGAGACGAAGCTGCAACGGGCCTCGCCGCGCCTCGCCGAGCCGGCGCGAGTGTTTGCTCGCGCCGGCGGAAATTTTTACCGCGCGGCGCCGCCGCGGTAACGAGAAATCTCCCGGCAACAGTGTCTCGAGCAAAATGCACGCGTTATGCATTATGCATCGCGCGCGTTCCGCAGCGAGCGCGATTCGCGAGCGATCCGCGGCGACAGCTGAACGCGAGCGCGTCACGTGCGGGCGGGCGGGCGGGCGGGAGGGAGAAGAGCAGGAGAGCCACGTGGCGTGGATTCGCGGGAGGCGAGAGCAGCGGTGAGGTCGCTTCTCTAAATACCGATCGATCGACGGATCCGACGAAGGAGCGCGGCAAAGAGGGAGGAACGAAAGAGAAACGTAAACCTCTTTTTATCGGCCGGCCTTCTACGAAAGTCCAGCGAGGCCCTCCGTCACGTAGAGGAGACCTGGACGATCCCTCGCCCGCATCGCGAGGCCGCGTCGTTTCCCCGAAACTACTCTCTGTAACCAGTTTCTCGACTCGCCTCCATTAGCTTGCTTAGCACGTATAAACACGGCCGCCGATCTCGTTTAGAGAGGCACAGCGACGCCGGCGATGCGCCGATCATGCCCGACAGACGGGGCCCTTTTCTTCCACGCGTCTCCCCGACCAACACGTGGCACCATTGTCGGCAATTAGGCCGCCATCGCGAAACATAATTAACGTCCGCGGCGTTAATCAGACCGCGGAGGTGTCGAACGTTCTTCCCCCCCGCTCTCCTTTCCCCTCGGGCAGGCTCGAGCGGGGGTTCAGGCGAGGATGGGAGGCGCGACAGGGCGCGGGAGGACAGAGAGAACAGAGACACGCGCGTTGCATCCCATCGATCACGAGAGGCAGCAGGGGAGAGGCGGAGGCGGAGGCTTCTCAGATCCGCGACGAGGGGAGCCGATAATTGGCTCTGCTCCTTCGCGTTTCCTATCTTTCTCGCCGGATAAAACCTTAATTTCTTGGTGAAACAAGCGGCCGGATCGCGCCCTCCGCGATGGGCCTCGTGTCCCACGAGATCGACCGCGAGATTCCGCGTATCGGCGCGCGGACGCGCGCGGCCAAGCGGCTAACGACTGCTTACAGGTTCGTTTATGCGCGATGCTGCCTATTCGGCGGCTCTCTCTCTCTCTCTCTCTCTCTCTCTCTCGGCCGTCGCATTTATCGGCTCATGCTGACGTGTATCCCGCCGAGGACCCGCGATGCGAAAAAGAAACGACTCCGTAGCTCATTACCGCGGCCCAACCGTCACGTGGCATTACTTCCGCCGTGTGCGCGCCCTGCGGGTTCCTTTGTTCCAAAATAAAACGGCCCTTCGTGCCGCGGCCGATTAAACGGCCGCTGATAGAGATCTGATATCTCAATCATCTCTCGCATGGCGCTTTAATCCCGTCGTCTTCGCGGACATGCGGTCCGACAGCTCGCGACACGCAAGCGACCGCGCGACTTCAATTTAATCGCTGCCAGTCTACGCGATAATGATACACGCGCGCACACAAATGCGGAGCGGACATTGTAATCGATACTCGGCCGACACGCTGCATCCCGCGACCAAGAATGTCGCGTTTCTTCCTGCCATCCGGGCGACGTCCGAAAAATGCGGCACGAAAGTGCACGCGTAGCCGGCGATCCTTTTTGCACGGCGGGGCGCGCGGGAAAACATCCACGGACTCATACATGCAGCGGGGTGGGTCCGGGGGGAGGCGACAAAGGGTACTCGAGCAGGCTGCGCGCGCGCGCGCGCGCGCGCAGGCTATCAATAGCCCGTCGAAAAACTGGTACAATCTTGCACGCCGCGATCACGGTCCGCTCTTGGCCGGCTATCGCCAGCGTCGATCGCTCGGCCCGACGTCGGGCCCGCTCACCTGGGCCTTTTTGCGACCCCTCCCCCCTCCCCCTCCCCCTCCCCCTCCCCCATTGTACGAGAGCGTGCCCGAAATGCTGAGGCCCGGTATCGCGCGCGTACTCGGCATCGCCCCTGCGCCAGCGCAGCTGTAAGCTGAGAAACATACTTGCCAGTCGCGGCGCTTAGATTTCCGGAGGGCATGTTGTTTACGCGCGCATTACAGGTGCACGTGGTTGTTCCCGCGTTGTTTTATTAATCAGTTTACGCGATGGAAAAGCAGGGTCGACCCTGGCACGCAGCGCCCGGTCCGCGGGAGACGCGGAGTTATTTACGCGCGTACATTCGGCCTAACGAGCGGTTGTTTGTAAATATTTCAGCGCGCTCCTGATTAATTCCCGCAATCAAATACCGAGCGGACGCGTATTAATACTTTTCAACAGGACGGAGGGTGAGGAAGGACGCGACGTCAGCGAGCGTCAACCCTCACGGCATCCCGGATCGGAATACGTGGGAATTACCAAGTCAACGCCGGCTCGGCGGAAGTAACACGGAAAGGCTATTTGAAAATCCGGGGGATTAGCGTTCCCGATGCAAAAGCCGGGGAGCCATCTCGAAATTCGAGTCGGTAAGATCCGAGGCTGCGCCGAAGGGCAAGTGAGATACGGCGTGCCCTTCCAGTCGGTCCCCCGTGTCGGCGGCAAGTGCACGGAGGGATCAAACGACGCCCGGGGGTCACTGGAAGACGAAGAGAGCGGCTGCTGTCGGATCTAGGCACAGATAACAGGAAGGGCACTACTGTGTTACCATAGCGCGCCCGAGATAGGGTATCGATGGGCTAGCTGCTGCTAGCCCCTAATAATTCCCTGGCGGGGACGAGGATGGGGGAGGGATCCACCTTCATTTAATTTCAAGCGACCGAAACGTGTTTCTCCGTCGTGCGGTGCTCAGTCGCTTTATTCCTAGGGAATAAAGGACTGGCTTTCCCTCGATTGTCCGACGAAATAAAACGCATCCGCGTTTCCGCGGCGGGATGAGGATCCGGGCGACGCTTCCAGCGAGCGAGCAAACGGATAAGGGAAACGAGGGGAGGACAAGAGAGACAGAGCAGGATAGAGAGAGCCCTCAACTACCGGTCGCGCTACCGAAATTGTGATAGTGGGTCAACACGGGATCCAATTAAGGCGCCAGGATGCAGCCTATCTACCCAGCGATACCGACCCTGAGCCACGTCGTTACTCCCCCGGGGAAGCGGGAAGGGGATGTCAACCGGGTGGACGTGTTGCTGGATCGTTAAAATACCGCCCCATGACAGTAGCGAAGGGCGGAGGCTCCCTCCAATGTCGGAATCTTGCTCGTGAAGGAGTTGGCCGCTGCCGATGCCGACGATAAGCGGGATTGCGGCCTCGACACTCGACGAAGACGAGTTTCCGTTTCCACGCGCACGACTCTTGAAGCTCGCAGAAATATTCCTTCCCTCACGCGTCACACTCGTCAGAGGAAGGAAACGAACGGGACTCGAACGAGACCCTCTCGTTGACTCGCTTTGGACGCGATCGACGAATAATCGGCTCTCGATGCCTTCGCTGGCGATTTATCGAACGCGCGCTGACGACAGCTGGCCGAATCGGCGAAGCAGCGATCGGATGACCTCGGTGTATGTCGGTAGCGCGGAACCCGATACACAGGCCGAGGTGCAGGCCGAATATCCGCGATAATTCGGCATGCGACGAGGAATTCTATACGCGCTCGCGCGCACGCCAGCTGACACCGATTTCGCCTAACTCGAGCGCGACGCATACGCTTCTCTCCCCGAAGATCTCAATTTACGCGATCGCCGCCGCCGATGGAGCCATCACGTGTCGGATGTCCACTCGTTCCGACACGCTCCTCTCATCGCAGAGTATTCCACTTACGGTTCCGTTAGATAAACGATTCCGCGCTCGAGAGGAGGCTCGCGACGTGAATTTCATCGATATCAGATTCCTCAATGAAATCTCAACGGACGCGCGCTCGCGTTCGTAACGACGCTATTAACATCGTGCGTGCACTAGAGAGAGAGAGAGAGAGAGAGAGAGAGAGAGAGAGAGAGAGAGAGAGTTCCTCCGAGCACGGAATCGGGCTCCGATAATTTCGGCCGCCGCGGTGCTATGATAAATAGCAACGCGGACGCGCGCTCGTGTGTGCGTGCGGCGCGTCAGCGCGCAAAGGCGGCTGTCTTTCTTCGTTTCTGTCTGAGATACTGGGGGCCATGACCTACGCTAGTTTAATTAAAGCGTCGCGTAAAGTTAATTTATGAGAAAAGTAGCGGCCCATGAAAAAGCAACGGAAGCCAATTAGCCTAGAGCCACTTCATTCGGCTGCGGCGTTCTCTCTCTCTCTCTCTCCCTCTCTCTCTCCCTTCGCGCAGCTGTACCGTGGCTCGTTTGTCCGCGGCTGGACCGCCCTTTTCTCGGACTCGTTACGATCCTCGGGAACGCCGCGCGCTGTACCGATACTTGGCCGTGTCTCATACACGAAATGGCCTCGATAATTAAGCGCTCTGATTACCCAGGCCAGCGGAATAGAACATGGCGTTGCGCGATGACTCTGTCGAAATAAGCCGGCACGTTTGTGGCCCGCTCGGACGATCAGTCTCCGGTAACACTGATGTATGACCGTAGAGATTTGACGGGAGCTCGGAGCTGCTTAGAGAGAGAGAGAGAGAGAGAGAGAGAGAGAGAGAGAGAGATGCGAGGCGCGATGATAATGGAGACTCCTCGCGAGCTCTCGCTCGCCTAATTACGCGAGGGAATAATTTAGACCGACGTCTCGCAACTTCATCGCGCGGCGCCGGGGCGCGGCCCCGGGCTTTACGAACTCCCGAATGTTTATGGACTCGCAGCATGGAGTCCAGTCCAACTGGACTCCGTGTCGTGACGTCGGACGTGCGGCGAGCCAATTTCCCGCCGGGACCAGGAATTATGGACTTGTAAATATGCGCAGGACGACGCTGGCCGGCTCCGCTATCAGCGGCTACCAGCCAGCCCCGAAATCCGGCGAAGGCCAATTTGTCGGGATCATATACAACCGCTCGTAAAATAGAGCACTCCCTCCGCCGGCCAGTCGGAATACCAATGAGACCTGGACTTTGTGGAGCGTCCGACCGTCAGCGGGTTCCATGGGAACGGAGCGCTTCGCTCGATCGTGTGGATCGATACGCACATCCCGCGTGGATCGGGATCGATGGACCTTTATAGAACCGCATCGCCGCAATTTCATCTCGTCTTCCAGCGACGGGAATGAAAGATGAACCGCGGATTCGAGCTAATTGATCACGGAATCGACTACTCGCGTTGCCTCGAATTCTGCTGAGCTTACGTATGAATCCTTGATCAAAGTTTCCGTGTCATTTCATCGGGATCACACCGGCAGCTGGAATCCAAAACTGTGAATGCGAATATTTCAGTCTCTCAATTTATTGTGTGTCCGTCAAACCTGATTTCAGATCCTGCTCAACGGACAAGTAGAGATTTTAATGATTAGTAGTCTTTATTTGCTGAAGAGGCTCGAGAGGAATGTAATTATCGTGAATTGACGATGGCACTTTAGTATCCTGCCTGATGTAACCTTGCAATTACGTTTCGCTTAGCTTTTAGCGACAAAAGCAACAAGAAAGTTCTGATTTCGAAAGGGTTCTCATGAAACATCAGATTTCTCACGAAAGACCGGCCTGACGACCGCGCGCAGCGTAAATTACCCGCGTAACAGAATAATTATTAGCTGTCGGCACGGCGAGAGCGTAAAAAACAACGATGGACGATGCGGTCGTCTCGTGTCGTCTCGGTCAGCCGAATTAGCCGCGAGCGCGATTAGGATGCGTCTGCAAATCACGAGTCCCTCGCTTCTGGCTTCAGCCTCGATTTTCCCACGGATCGACCTCAGGTCGATCGATTTACGATCGCCGGATCGCGGATGAGGATTCTGTCGCCGTTCCCACATAAACCACTCGGATGCGCATCGCTCCAGAAAATCCCGCACCCGCGAGCGATTTATTTTCCTCTCTACCGGTCGAGGCGGATTAATAAATCGCGCAAATCGCGGCCACGATCGATGCTTGTTACGTCGCGCGATCGTGTCACGGCGGGTGTCCAGCGTAAAGCATTACGCCTTGGTCGGAAATTTTCATCGGGTATACGTGCCTTCCGGGAATCAGATCGCTGTCCTTCTTGCCGAGGTGTGCGAGCGATTCATAAATTTTCCGCAGCTGATACGCGGGCGGCATTGATTAAAGGGTAGCGGTCGTGCCACACGGATGAAAAAAGGGGCATGACATTTCGCGGACAAGACTGCGAAGCGAATCGCTGATTGCGAATCGATGGGAAATGCCTGTCCTTTCGCGTTCGATTACTTTTCTCCTTGCTCTACGCTTGCTTGTCATCGTTACGAGCGTTCTATGATTTTCCTCCATCTTGTGTGCATTTATACGTTACGTATCGCGCCAGGATGCTGATTGCGTCGGTCATCATGTTGGAGCTTCTTGATTATCAATTTGAGTACTCTGAGTGCCCTTGTCGCACGAGCGCTTATTTATAAAATTCTGTCCGAGCGAATAACGCGAGTTATCTCCCAGACAGGCGTAGCTTATCGACTCGACAAATCCCGATTTTTCCTCGTGCCGCAATACTTCATTGTTCGCCTCGCTCGGTTTCGGCGCGATTTGGAACGATCACTCGCGCGTGTCAGGAAATCACGAAATCACGATATCAAGATCGAGCCGACTCGAATCGAGATTAATATCTGGATGACGTGATCGCAGTTTTATCGCCGTCTCGCATTTCCGCGACGGGCGGTGCATCGATTGTTTCGCGCGTGTGGATTAATTGGACGATAAGACGTAAGGCGCGAGCGAGTGTCGCCGGCCAGATAAAGCCGACGCGCGTTTCTCGGTCACGCTGGCTGACCAAGCACAAAGCGAACAGACGCCGGAGCCCGAAGTCACGTTTGCAGGGATCGCGTGGGAGTTTGAGGCCGAATTGGTAGATGAACTGGAAAATTGCTCACACCCACGACGCGACGTGGCGCGCAGCGGGATTGTCGTAAAATTATACGAGACGGAATGACAAATGCGCCTCGTTTAGCTCTTTGTTTCTTAATCATTTTTTACTGACAATTTTTACCTCCTGGCCGTTACTCGTCCGGCACGCCCTCGCGCTCGTTTCAGCCGGCAGGTTTGCTTCGAACATTGGGATATTTCATCGGGAGAACGATATCATCGTCCGTCTCTCGCGTTTCTTGTGCCTCTCAACTAAGCTAAGCTTAATAAATCAACTTGGCAGAGGAAGGAGCAGTTTAGACGCAAAATCTAGACGCAAATTATTAAAAATCGGCGCGATAAATCTCACCAGCGTCGCGGCCGCTGGATTCCCGGCGCCTCAACGCCGCAACCCGACATACGCGTTGTCACGATTCACGGCGCGCTCGAGAGATCGCATCCGCTGTCGTCTCGTTCGACGATAATTAGCGCGATCCGATGAGCATCGTCGAGGACCGCAGCTGATCACTCAGTGACGTAATCGGCGCACATAGGCTCCTCTCGTAGGCTCTTCTAGTCTAGCCGACATCTCGACGGGATTAAAACCAGCTGAGCTGTCGCGACCGCTTCTGCGAACATAATTTCGAGGACCGTTAAGCATGGCAAGATAATTTCTCGCTGGCTAGCGAGATTATCGCTCGCGGTGCCACGCGGGAATTTGCAATTAAACGGCCTCGGATTCGTCGTCGGCGCGTTTCGCATAAATCCGCGCCTCGGGCAACGCCCAGCCGATGTTAATCACGACGTTTCGTCGCTAATATATGCCGTGCATTCGCGCAAGTCCCGCCGGCGATCGAGCGACGTGCGCGGCCTCGCGAGCCGGAGAATCCGATCGGCCTAATTTATTTATCGGCCTCGAGGAAAAATCGAACGCGTGAGATCGCCGGAGCTAGTCTTTCTATCGTTCGCCGTACGCGCGCGAGCAATTATCGTACGCCAATTACGCGAATGAATTACTGCTCGCCGCTGCCTCCAAGTCCTATCAACCTCGAATCAGTCCGATCAATCCCGCGTGATCCTCGTCGAAAATGGTCTTCGCGGACACGATTGCAATCGACCGCTCGTCAATTATGCGTTCAGGTACCGAAAGCTGCTCGGGAGATCCGGGAGATCTTAACAGCATCCCGGATCTAGATCGCAACGAGATACAACAGCTGGCTGTATAGAAAGGGCGAAGAAGGCTTGCGGTTAAGCCTCTGCGAATCCTTCTTCTCGCACGCCGATCAATTCATGAGACAGCCAGATCAGATGTAATATAAATGTAACATCAAACAAACATCGCTTCCCCATAAAGTCCGCTTTGGAAAAAAAATAGCAGAGAACGCAATGCGATCAGACGCGCAACGCCGCGACATGATTCGGCGCGGAATCGGAATCGCGCGGCAGCCTACTGTCGCCTCCGCGTCGGCGATCGTGCAATAGCCCGCGTATTCCCCGCGGCGCGGTTAACGATGCTCAGTTAACGTGACGTCAGTAACGGCGGATTCAACGCGCGATGCGTGTCCTAGAAAGCGCGCGCGCATCGCGCGCGCACCGCGCGCGCCGTGCCCACGCATCGTGAGTCAATGCGTCTCGCGAGGCGAGCGCGAGGCACGCCGGGATCTGGGTGACTCGCGCGCGCATGCGCGCTCGCTCACTGCGCACCGCGCGCCCGTACATATCGCTGGCTCCATCGTCGCGACAGCGATGGATCGATCTATCGCGACTCGCCCCAGGGAAGCGGATTAATCAGCGACTGTTCCGCCGCGCGATTATCTTCTCGTCTCGCGGGATGCATCGGGGATCACTCTGAGGCTTACCCCTTCCCTTCCCTCTCGATGCATGCCTGCGCACGGCGCACGTGGAACCTAAAACGAGATGATCCCGTGCTCGCTCGCTCGTGCGACTCGGTGCTTAGCTAATTATCGCCAACAAAGCAGTCGCAAATTGGTTTCCAGTACGTAAGGCTCGCGCGTTCGCACGGGCCGGGCTTATTATTACCATACGGTTATCGCCTCTGGTCATTAGCCCGCGACTGAGGAACGAGCCTCATTAATAATTATCTGCCGTACCCTTGGACTCACCTGGCTAGCCAAGCTTATCTCTCAGATTTTCGAAGGAGCGAGCGAGAGAGGGAGAGGGAGAGATTGGAAGAGAGAGAGAGAGAGAGAGAGAGGGAGAGAGAGGGAGAGAGAGGGAGAGAGAGGGAGATGCGTGGATTAATATCGCGCAGGTAGCGCGTTTCGAGAGATTCTTAATGAATCGCCATCTGGCCGCTAGCACGCCTATAAATTATTCCCCGCGCTGTAACTCTTAATAATGCTACGCTGCGCTGCGCTCGTACTAATCGTCGGGTATCGTTGCTAATTACGACAATAATAATAGGAGACAGTTTTACAGGTCGTCAATTAAGATGCGCCTTATCGCGCGCATCATCTCGGCGTGGATCCTAGACGCGCTAAGCGCGCTCGGTTTTCGGCTCGCTCCGCCGTCTCGACGTAAAGTGAGTCAGAAGCAAGTGACAGAACGGTGAACAACCGGCTCCGGCTCCATATTCATTCAGGCGAATGCGTCACGTTCGACCTTTAATCTCCGTTCTCGGAACCATCGCTCGCGCGCGTTCGCTAATCGTCTCCGCGTCACCGAAGCGGACCTTGCGCGTGTCGGCTTGCTCCCCGTCATCCTTGTGTCTCACTATTTCAGTGGAGCTGTCTCTCACTCATGCCGCCAGGATTACGCGAGGAAACGGGCACCCTTGATCATCCACGCGCGGCTCTTTGACTCCTCCGCGGCGCATGCGCGTCCCGATGGCCGAGATTTCGGATGCGGACGCGCGCGGCGATGGAAACTCCGCGCGAGTGATGACTCGTTAGAGCTAGCTAGATCTCGTCGAATCGGTAGGGGATCGCTACGGCAACGTAACCGCGTTACGTAACTCCTCCGAGAGTCAGATGTAATTTAAGCGCTTGTCGTAGATACTTGAAGATCCCGATAGCAAGATCCCGGCTGACATTTCTCCGCTGAACTTTTACACGTACACGTCGGCTTTCAGCCGCTGCAAAGCCGTACGCCTATCCGAGTCAGGAAGAACTTTCCATAATGTGCATATTCGTGAAGTGAAGTTAAACCAATAAAATTCGCCCGTTAGAGGAATCGAGTAACAAACATCCGGGAACATCCGGGACGGAGGCTGCTTGCTCGCACGGGACACAACAGCAAGACATAACATAATCTCAAAAATCATCATCCCGCGCAAAGTTCCGATTCCCAATAACGCGATCGCGGACGCGATCGTCGCCGAAACTGGATAAAGCGCGACGACGAGCGTCGCGGTGGCTACCGCGACCGTCGAACGAAAGTTCGCTTCGCTGGAACTACGGCCGGTGATCGGCTCGTCCTCGTTCGCGCCGCGCTTATCCGCACGCCTGGTACCGTTACCGTATCGCGCGCCTCATCTCGACTGCACAGATGCAGTCACATTTTCCGCCCAGCTAGCGCGCGATGCCGAGTAGAGGAAGCCGCTGCGAACTGTCGCTTTCGAATGCGTGCAACGGCACGCAGAGTCGGAGCGAGGAAGGCCACGGATGGTATATCGTCCCTGTACCGCGTCTCGCCCCTCTCCCTCCGCCCCGGGGATTAAAGGAGCGACGTCGGTGGCTCTCTCGCGGCGCGTTTCTCTGTCGCCAGCTTTTTCGCCGTTTCGGTCGCGCATACCTCGCGGTTGGCATCGTTTCTTGCGAGAGGCAGAGGACGATCGGTTTCTTGCGCTCCGTTCCTGGTGTTTCTAATCGTCATGTAAAACGCCGCAGGTGCAGCGGCAGGATGCTGCCTCTCTCGCGCAGCTTCCTCCTCTCCACGCATTCGCGTTTCTTAATCGCTCACGAAGCGTCCGCCGTTCGCGGGGCAAAGGTGCGCCCATACGCGTCTTGTAATGTCTTTTTACCGGCTCCTCGCAGGTCGTTCCATTCCGCGAGAGAAAGGTAGAGAGAGAGAGAGAGAGAGAGAGAGAGGGGGGGGGKGGGKGGGAGGGAGAAGGGAGACGGAGGGATTCCCCTCCCCCCTCCCCTCGGCCTCTTCCCGAACATCGCACCGACGCGACGCGAGTGATTAGGGTGATCGTCGGAGCTTACCGCTAGCGCTTACCTAGACAGGCGCGCAGAGAGATACCGTATTCCCGCGGATTCCCGGCCGGCAGCCTTACCTTTACCGACCTCATCTCGTCGATCGCGCCCCCGCGTCATCGAGCGATCCGACAAGGCCACCTGTTCCTCTCGCCCCGGCTTCCTCCGGGATAAAAGCCTCGCGCTTCGCTCGCAAACGAGCGACCCGGTGGTCCCGCTCGCCCAGCGCTTATGGGAGCTTATTTATAAACAGCACCGGTCCACCACAATGGTTATTGTTTCAGCGCGGTATGCGAAAGGCGCTGCTGCGCGCCGCCTATTTATGACACATTATGCGAAAGCGCAACCGATAGCGCGAGTATTGCATTTCGTGTGCCATTGTGATGGCAACAATGATACGCCCTGGACCATATGCCCCGGCATCGCTGCCGCATAAATCATGATTCGCGCCAGCGCGAGCTCGCTGTCGCCAGGGCGATCCTCCTTTCGGCCCTTCGCCGAGCTTGACCCAACAAAGAGAGAGAGAGAGAGAGAGAGAGAGAGAGAGAGAGAGAGAGAGAGAGAGAGAGAGACTGCGTGCCGCGTGCACTTTCAACAGGTGGAGTTACCACCTAGAGGTCCTTTMCCCCCTCCCGCCGACGAATGGTGACGTGGTGAAGGGCGATTAACATGCCTCGCGTTTTCCGTCACGCCGACATCCTCGATACCCTCTTCGACTTTATCCGTCGCGCAATTAAGCTGCGGAAGAGTCCAGTACCGGCGATTTCGTAAATGGCACAGGCGCACAGGAGAGAGAAAGAGAGAGAGAGAGAGAGAGAGAGAGAGAGAGAGAGACAGAGAGAGCGTGCTGCGTTCTCGGTATGCAAATCGAGCCTGGGCTCGACATAGCCGGCGTTACGGCGTTCGAGGGAACCACGTTCGCCGTATATCCTCGTAATTAAGTCGGTCCCTCTTATTAAGCGCCGCGCGTTCGCCGCGTAACGAACGGAACCCGTGGCGACGCGTTATAACGGCGAGCCTCATCTCTTAAACGTCGGGCGACTTGGAAGGCGCAATGGCAGCCAGCGGTGCATTGTAAAAGTCCCGGTGGGCGTCGGCGTGGAGGCATTGTGTGTTCGCGTATTCGCTTTAATGCCTCAATCGACTGCGAGCGGAGCTTCCGCGCTGAGACTTTCCCCTGCCGCGACGTTATTTGATCTCCCTCGCGCACCGCGGAGACAGCGGAGGGAGATCCGCGGATTAATCCCCAGCGAGTCTCCTCTCATCGGACGCGCGCTCGGAGGGGATCGATTTTGGACGATTCGGGTTATTTTTCGGCCGGCACTCTCGCGCGAGGCTAGCACTCGCGCCGGAACCTTGGTTCGCCCATTCTCCCGCTGCGAGTGACGCGCGGCGAGTTCCAGTCGCTCGCGCGACAGCGCGGCCGCGCCGCATTCCAGCCACGCGCCTTGCCTAGGAACACTGGCGTAACTACCGCGCCTAACGAGGCGAGGATTTGTCTCCTCCGAAGGCTGCTTTCATCCAGGGATCGATACAAGACCCTCGACAGATGCGAAACTCGTCGGCGATGCTCGCGAGAGCATCCGAGCGATCTCGAGGAGCATGCGGAGAGAATGCGGATGGATTTAGCGAGTCCGTGTCGCGATGCTGCTGATTCACGCTGTGAAGGATCCCTCGCTGGGATAAAAATCGCGAGTGCGATCTCCGATACAAACTTTGATACTTTAAAGAGATGCTCAGGCCTCCGCTCGGATTCGCGATGCTTCCGCTTTCAGAAAACTGTCATTCGATCATACGTTTGAATTTCAGGTTCGAGCTGCCGGTCCCGACGCGATCGCGTCCAGGGAATCGCGAGTACCTACGCCAGTGGAGGTCTCTCTGCTAGGTACAGCAAGAGCAGCACGAGCCGGGCCTGCGGAGTCGCGGTCGAGCGGAGGCGGTGGGAGCCGTCCTCTCCATCGCGGCGAGAAGCGAGGGAGAAGCAAAAAGGAGTCGGACGTCGAAAAGGTAAGAGTCCGCCGGTGTAGCGGGGGAGGGGGGTGGGGGAGGAGGAGGGCTTGGGAGGGCTGCGAGCGAGCGAGCGAGCGAGCGAGCGAGTGGTGAGTGGTGTTGGTGGTGGCGGCAGCGATGGAAGCGACGGAGAAAGCGGCTGCCCGGTCGGGGGGATGAGAGAGACGGGAAGCGCGACACAATCACGTCCTGCACGCGCCGAGCCTCGAGCCACTTTCCGGCTCTGTTACACGAGGCACGATCGAGCCGCTTCGACCTCTGGACCTTCACCAAAGCCGACGCGACCTCTCGTTGCATCTCTCTCAGACGCGAAGCGACCTCCCTCCTCGCGATTCTAGCGATCGCCGTCCGTTTCATCCGGATGTCATCGCGCGGCTTCCGGAAGCAGGAGGCTGCCTTTGCTTCCGCACGTCGCGCGGATGTACAACGGAATGCCGAAGGTCAATCGCGAAGGTCAACCCCCCCCCCCCCGAGACGCGATTAAGGCTCGCAGGATCCTGGATCCGCGGAGAGCGATCGTGAAGGAGATCCAGCCGGCTGGATGGAAAGGCGAATCCGCATCGTGTAACATCGCGCCGGCCAGGACGCTCGCCGCAGGCGTATAGTGGCGTCTGACCCATGCGCTTCTAGCTCTGTAGGCAGCTCCGAAGTGTGGGAACTCCTCACCTCGGAGCCTCCCGACGACCTTTGCCGCAACCTGCAGCCGCATATCTGCCTGCATTCAGCATAGATATCTCCCCGAGCGCGCCTTTCCCCGCCCCCGCCCCCGCCACCCGCCCCCCGGTGCCGGTTCTGCCGGGCCCGGAATGGAGTCTTCACGGTAACGGGTTCAAGGTAGACCATTAACTGTCACGTGGTACGTGCATCGCGCTGGAGCAGCAGCATCCCAAGCCTGATTACGCGCCCCGGGCAGCGCCGAGCGTCGTTTCCGTCCGCGAGCGCGAGCATTCGTCTCGTTCCGCTCGCGTTTCTCGTCCCGACGCCTCTCCCCCATCCCCCCCACCCTCCCCTCCCTCCCTCCCTCCCCCGCATGTCTATCCCATTCGCGACGCTATCCTCCTTCGGGCGCCTTTTGTGCGCGCCTAACACGCCTTGATGCTATCGTTACGTCGTTGCAATTAGGCGGAGCCTCTCCCAGAGGCTCTCGATAGACGATTTGACGATCGACTGGACTTATTTGCCTCGTAATGCGGCTCTTATTATACGCGAGCGTTGCTCGGATAAAACTAAAACATGCCTCCCGCGTAATGATAAATCACGTCGGATCTCTGCTGTCTCTCTCTCTCTTTCTCTCTCTCTCTCTCTCTCTCTCTCTCTCTCTCTCTCTCTCTGTCTGGCCCTTCGCAGCCAGGTACTTTCGTAGTACGTTTCTCGCGTCCGCGTTTAAACTCGCTGTTACTCTTATTCTCCTTATTACCTCGCTACTTGTGCTCCGAGCCGCTTACCGCCGGCGGAAATCTGGCGGCCAAGGGTCAAGGAAAATTACTCGACATTTAGCGAGAGCAGCGTTAAGGCTCGAGGCTGGAAGTGGCTGCCGATTCGCGTGTCGGGATCGTGCTGCCGCGAGACTCTACGTGCGCTCTTTTCATGAGAGGAGCATACCCGGGATGTAACCACACGCCGTGTCGGCTCGCAGCATGGTGGATCGCTCGCGCGCGCAGCCTTCCCTGCAGCGTAGCCTGGCATGTACACACTCTCTCTCTCTCTCTCTCTCTCTCTCTCTCTCTCTCTCTCTCTCTCTCGACAATTTCCTGCTATTTTTCGATCCGCTCCGTTCTCCGGCATTTACGCAATCAGACGCGTCGCATCGCGCGTAATGATACGTGCTTTATCGCGCGCGCGCGGCCACGGTAGCATTAACGGGTATCTCTGCTGGCCACAAAGTTGCAGCAGCTCTCAAAGATGCTGGCGATGCCCGTGGATTTGTGTCGGCGGCAGTCCGGTCATCTCGGATGCTGGTACCTTTACGGATATTTACGAGCGACATCGATATTTAATTTACATCCACGGAGAACGGAGAACGCGGCCCAACAATGTCGGCGACGGTCGACGATTAATGGCCTACAAAAAGGACCCGATCCTCCGATTGGATAAGGGTTACGGAGAGGGAGAGAGAAAGAGAGCGGGATAGCGCGGCGGTGACCCTGCGTCATGAGTCGGAGCGAGTCCTGCGGTGCGCGACCGTGATCCCCGATCTGGATCGCTCCGCTCCGTGATCCGGTTTGTGCGGCTCCAGTCGAAGGCGAAGGCCCACGATTACTACAATGGCGAAACGGCTCGGGGGCGCGTTCGTTCGTCGTGCGACCTAAGTACAGGCTACGTACCCTGACGGGCCCTGCTTCGCGAATCGTCCCCCGCGATTCCATCGCCGATGATTACCGTCCGCGCTGTCCGCCGAGGATCCCCTCCGAGGGGGGGTGGGAGGGAGGGAGGGAGGGAGGGAGGGCAGGGGGTCAGGCAGGTCCAGCGTTTACGAGGAGAGCGATCGGCGAGCGGCGATGTCAGACGAGGTCGCGACACGTCGCAGCCTCCGTCGCCGAACGAGCGCGATCTCGAGCCTCTCCTTTCTTCCAATCATCCGGGAAGAAAGATCGCGCAGAAACTGGTAGCCGAGGATGCCCGGGATGCGTATCGTCGCGCGGTTAGGCGACCGAGTGTCTAGACTCGTTAAAGGTCACACGGCGAGCGGGCCGTTAGAGAACGGGTTACTGTCCTTGAAGTCGATCGCCGTGCCGTCTCTATGCTCTGTCGAGCGGACTCTGTCGCGCGCAGGCAACGATCTCTCGTGGATTCCGCATGCGGAATCTCCGTGATCTCGGTCACGTTTCTGGATTTTAGACTCATCCGCTCGCACGTGGAGACGACATCCGCCTCGATCGCTGATCGGCGACAGCCACGATTCATCATTGCGATCCGATACAAGGGAACGTTTCCTTTCAGTTCGTTTCCAAGCGTCGATCGCCGATTAATGGCGCCTCGCATCGGGCACTTTTTCACTCTCTCTCTCTCTCTCTCTCTCTCTCTCTCTCTCTACATTAATCGCGCGAGATGCGCGCCACCCCTCGTCCCTCATCCGCGTGTCTCATTGCGCGTTCGGCCTCTCGACGGGATGCTGGACGCGCCTCGGTTCCTTTAATTGGACGCCGCTGATGAACCGATCTCATTTGCATACGCTTTAACGAGACCAGAGACATTGTCCGCTGCTAACGCGTAGCTGCTCGCCCGTCGAATAATTAATTAGCGGGACGCAACGGGCCTTTATCGTCTCTGACGCGTTCGCCGAGGCGTTCGCCCAGTCAGTTTACGCGTGTCGCCGCGTTTAGTAATTAATGAGCTATCTGATTAATGCTCGGAACGACAAGCGAAAGAAGCGAACCCTCGCCAAATCGCATTAGAAGAGGACGGAGAGCGCCTTGCGCTTTTATCGCGGTTAATAATTAACGAGCGCCTTGAGGAACGGTCGCGCGTGTCCGCTCAATGACACCGTTACTCGAATCACAGCCGCGTATCGGAACGTCACTCGAATGCAAATTCGAAGGTATCCACCGATGCGTTCTCTTCGTCGTGCATAGTCCGTCCGAGCTCGAGCTCGCATCGGATTGTTCGGACTTTTGCCGCATATCGAGTCGAATTTAGGGATCGAAACGAACGCGAGTGACGAATTTTTCTCTAATCTTGAGAGTACCGAGGGACTCGGGGCTGACGAGAAATCAAGGCTGGATTATGATCATACCGGTAATTAACGGTAACACTGTTCGAACAACATTAGGGACGAGTCGAAGATCGCCTGCTTGTTTTCATGCCTGCAGCGGTCGTTGCGAGCGAGGAACTCGATCATTGCTAATCGCTGCCAGTTCAAATTGAGAACTTGAAGTAAACGGACCGTTAAAGATTCTTATAGGCTTTATTCTTTGTCGGGAGTTTTGGACACTCGAGAACCCAATGTAAGCAATGTGTGTCAGGCATGCGTCGATGATGAGTCCCTGAGTGGGGACGTAAGTCGTCAACTGTTACGAAAAACAAAAGAGTACCGCTTTTCCTCGCAGTTACCAAGCGCCTGTATCCTCAGTGTAGCGCGAGACATAAGAGAAAACGGTCACTTGTTCAGAGTAAGAATCGAAATACTATAACTGCTAATTCGTTTGCCAATTAAAAAGAAGGTAAAAAGGTAGATAGTTATCTACGTCTCTTATCTTTACCCGTCACCCTATCCAGAATCGGCATAAATAAATATTTGAGCAGTGTGGAGCGAATTTATATCGAAGGCGCTCTAACACGGACGTTCTTGTTGTTCTAAATCGCGGATCTCGAGCACGGGCAGTCTTTTGTACACGAATATTGTAGCTACAGTAAACTGAGCGAGGTTCAACTTCAGGGTATTCTTCGTGGTCCAAATCCGAGCATCCACTCGCACAGCGCAAGATTGGCAGACTCCAACCGGCGAGTTCTCCAGCACGGATTTCTCTCGGGAGAGCACTCGCACCGGCGATAGATCGAAACCTCAGAATCCTTCCTTTTTATCGAATCGTCAGCGGTTCGATTCCGCGGGAAGTGGCACGTGCGCAAGAAGCGCGAGCAAGTTGCATCTCTAGAATCCAGCTCGGACGTGCCAGCGAGCTAAACGAGCCAGCTGGATGGACGGCGACCAGAGCGTTTTTTATTATTATATTTTTGCCATCGTCGGTTACGCGCTCGACCACGCCTGCGAGTCCGCGCGGAAGAAACGCCCGTCCCGGCGACGTTCCTGACGAGATGCCGGTATCTCGGATCGATTAGCGCGAGCTATCTGCGAGATTCCTCGCTCCCCGGTCCCTGGGGAGGGAAGAGGAAAAAGATTAGTATCGCGAGCATCGCCTGCTTCGCGGATGTACGCGATCACTCGAGAGATTCCTCCGTGCGGTCTCGCGATCGATATCGCGAAGAGGTCAGGAAACGCGTCTTGGGATCTGTCGACGCTCGTGAAGATGAGACAAAACGTCCCGTTTACGTAACTCTCCTTGATGCGAGAAACGCATGTGTAACAGTCGCATCGTTCGCTCTTCGACATCCGATGCACGGCTTCGCACTCTTCCAAGAGTGACGGGGATACCGAAATTGCATTCGCGGCAGACCGTAGTTCTCGATCGCGATGCTCAAGACTCGCGCGAGGATAAAACGGGCGTAAATAATACGCCGCGACTGCCTTGCGAGTCGAAGAGCGCGAGGAATGCCAAGAATGCTCGCGTTCGGGCTAACGACAGCTTCCATTAGACGAAAGGGCGCGCGGGACCGCGGAAAAGGGGGCGTAATCATATTTTTTTCCGATCCGGCGGCCCGAGGGACACGGCTTTCGGATTTCGTAGCTGTTGGCACTTTGCGACTTTTTGCTCGTCCGGCTCCGTCGACGAGTCGCCGATCTGCGGCCATCTGCCGCGAGAGATGCTGGCGCGGGCGGTCGGTCCCGTATTTATTCTCTCGTTCTCCAATTAATTTGACCGGAGGAAGCGTGGCGTGGCCCCGGGGACGAAAACAAAGCAATCGCGCTCTGGTATCTGCGGTGGCGGGCTGCCCGCTCGTTTAATTAGCGAGCATTGTGCGGGCAAAAGGTAGCCCGGGAGAGCGCTCCGCGCGCCGGAGCTCCGCTGGCTCGGATATCGCGTAACAAGATCTTATTCAGCGTTCGGTGCACGGAGGGTTAATGATGCTATCGCTATACAGTGCCAAAGCGATCGCATTACAGATACGATTCCGGCGTATTCGCATGGGGCGACCGCGACGGGGAGGCGCGCACGACGTTCGATATTTCTTTAACGATCCACCGCCGCCGCCATGTGATTCCGCGCGGCCTCCCCGCTGGCCGTGATCCCTTTGTCCTGAAGCCCCGAAGAGGAAGCGCGGACTCCCGCGCCGCGAGTCTTACGCAACGGCGCAGGCCGTTAAACGTTAGAGAAGCGAGGATGCTTCTCTCCGCCGCGAATATGAATCCGCGCGAGCGATGAATGAGATTTGTCGAGACGCGAGACGCGGATCGCCGCGCCGCAGAGTCCTCCGCGACGAAGACGGAGACGACAGGTAGTTAAGTTTCCCATTTCGCGGATGACGAATCGCACACTCGGTGACTCGGCGCGCGCCTCGGGCCCTCTTCGGCTTGGCCGACGCCAAGGACGCCGCGGTCTCCCAGTTTCTTCGGCGTCTGTGGGAACCCGAACCTTCTCACGTACGTTCGCGTCGTACGTCCGCGAGCGGCTTCTCGCAACGCTCGTTTCTCCAACGATGGGAAGTGCCTACTTACCAGAAGGCTCTAAGGCTAGACGCATTCTCACAATTTACGTCTGAATTACAGATAACGCGGAGAGGCGTCTCTCATCTCGGCCGATCGACGGCGACCGCATCAGGGCGTTTGAGAGCGCGCCGTCGTCACGTCGTTTCCGATGAGGATCGCTCTTCAGTATCGACCGGCAGAAAGTTAAGATTCCGGATTACTCTACGTATTTGATTTATCCATCCCACTGGCGCGTATCTCATTACACGCCGCACAAAGATGGGAGGGCCCCGGGATGTGTACAAACACCATCAACTAATTGCCATATTAATTGCTTTCTCGCGGTGTGCATTATTGATTAAGGATGAGCGAGCGCGCGGAGGTCGGCGAGTATCGATAGGGCCGACGATCGAGCAAAGCGGGGATTCGTGTTTGCTTAAACGCAACCTTGATAGCAGCAGCCTGTAGTAATTTGTACGGGGTATCGGCGCGGGGATTCAATTTCTGCGTGATTTTTTATTAATTCGGAACAAGGGATGTTAATTGAGGAGGGCCGTCGCTCGTACCGAGCGAGCGAGCGCGTGTTGCGCTTTGGGAATGATTAATTAAGGTTGCGTGCGTAGGCAATAATGCCGGTAAATGAATGATATAGCAATTACTCGCTGGAATTTATTATAATAACACGACGGCACAATGACTGCGCGCTTTCGTCCGCCCGCCCGCCCGCCCGCCCGCTCGCTCGCTCGCTCCCTTTCCCCTCCCCCCCTCTCCTCCCCCTCCCCGCCGCCGCGTGCGTTTTCATCGATTACGCGCGATTACTCCTGGAATAATTTACCGAACGCGCGCGCGCGGTTTCGCGCGGTTTCGTGGATCATTTCGTGGACGACTCAATCCGCTCGACTTTGTCCCCGCCCGCCGAGTAATCGCCATCGAGAATCGATCTGCGTATCGACGAGATGTCTCCTCGCGCGATAAATCGCGCCACCCGACCCCGCACGCATGGAACGCCAGTGTCGCTGCTGCGACCGACTGACACACACGCGCAGCCTCACCGCAGCGCGGACACAGAGACCTACATTGCGCGGTGGTTGCGTCGGCGTCGGCGTCGGCGGCGACGGCGACGGCGACGGCGACGGCGACGGCGACGGCGGTGACTTCAGGGACAGACACCTCGGAGCGTGTGGGTTTTCGCGGAATGGCAGTAAAACCGCGACGTCGGCGGAGAGACCGCAGATTTATGCGTAGTAAAGGCGAACGCCTCTCCGAGCGTTCCCTCCCTCCTCCGGGCCGCGCATATACGCGCGCGGTACATAAGGGCGAACATTAGCGTTGCTCTCGCCGGTACTTACGGATAGTTACCGCGCGGCATCGTAAATTATTGCCCACGCCCCGAAACTTTTAGTACCGCGCGCGTATACTCGGTCTCGACGAGAGCGAGTTTCGGGATCCTCGCCTCCTCGCTTGGATCCTCAAATGGACCGAAGGGCTTTCTGCCTGGTCATCGCTCCCCTTGCTGTATTCTCACGGTGAATACGGCGTTCCGCTTGTACGAGTGTAGGCTAGCATTTCGGCGAAACTTGTACCTTGCAATTTTTATGTCTTCTAAGCTCGCGAGCCGCTCGCGAGCTTCCATCGCTTGCCCTTTCGGCGTCTCCGATTCCTGTTTCCTCTCGGCATTAAAAACCACGCCAGGGCGTGCAACCGGGCGTACAATCGGTTGCTTTGGGAGAATCCCATCCGGACTCACGCGGCTCACGCGCGCATGCCCGATACGATCTTTATCAAGAAATACAGAGATACGCGGACGTGGCAGTCTCCATTCGCCGCTAATGACGTGGACCGTGTCGCGGACTTGGCGAACGGCTCGTCGAGCGCACGTCCGTAACGAGCGTGATGCTCGGAGACGCGAACAATCCCGATGCCTCGCTCTCGAAACAACCTGTAATTGTACTTAGCCTTCGAAAGACCACTCGCAATAACAGACTTGTGATTGCCATTGCTTGAGTTCGAGACGCGTGACCGACCCGAGCCGTTTCTTCATCTTCTCGTCCGCCGTCCCTTAACTCGCGCTTCGGCTTCCCCCTCCTCCTGGCCCTCTCATCCCACCCTCATCTCTCCTCTCGCTTCCCTCTTCCCTGCAGACATCGATTCCCGCACGCTCGTTGTAGCTCGTGACTCGATGACGCGACCTCTGCGCACCAATCTCGCTTTGTTTTCTGCGGATGTGCAGCGCGGACATGTACGGGGTGTCCCGATCGCGCGTGCCCTTTGAGGACGGCGGAAAGCTGCGCTCGAAGGAACGGCGCGATGGTTCTCTCTTCGCTCGCGGAGAATCGAAACTGCGTAATCGAGTAAAGCGTCACGCCAGCTTATGCGATTGCATTCTTCCGCGGGTTGCAGGTTTCAGCGCGACCTGCGATCTCTTGTACGCTTGCGCACCCTTTGCCGAACATTGATTCCCCAGCGTGCAAGGGTGAAAGGTGGCACCACGAGTGTCCCGATCGCGCGCGAGATGACTCGCCTGCGCGCCGACCGTCGTTCGAGACGATTTAACGGTGTAATTTGGCTCGTTTCGAGGAGCGATAAATCAACGAGACTCTTCGGCGCGGTGTGTGTCGAGCTACGCGTACCTGGCCAAGCGTGCTGGCAAGCGTCCGCTTTAGCGGCCGAGTGGCTCGCCGACCTTATCTCTCGCGAGGTGCACGAGCATGCAGCTTGATAAGGGCCCACGGTCGCTGCTCATTATCGATTATCGCGAAGGAGTTCGCATTGCCGCCGCATAACGCGTTCCGTTGTGTCATGACGCGCGTGTAATCGCGCTTCAAGTATTCCTGCTCGAACAGTCATTCGAGTATCCATTAGCGAAACACCGGCGGCGTGCTCCTTTTGCCTCCCTTCGCCTGGCGCCGAAGGGTTAGTCGCCGGTTGGTCGTCCCTACATCCTACAGAGGGATGGACGCAGAGGCGGGGAAAGCGGAACGTCGAAGGAAAATTCAAGCCAGAGTTCTCGACCCTGAGACCGCTCCGCGTGGTCCAGTCCTTGCTCTGCAGAGTTTTATCCGGTGATACCTCTGATCTGATGCGAACGCGAATTCGTCACCGAATCCGCGAAATCTCGAGCATCTCGAGCATCCGCCGAGGCCGCGAGCCGAGTGTAACTTATTCCGAAATTTATTAACGCCCGCGTGCGTGCAGCCTCGCTCGCTCGTCCTTCCCTTCGTCAGCTTCGAGTCCGTCCGTCCCTCCTCCTCCCCCCCTCCCCCCCCCCCCCSCCATCGCAATCGCAACGCGGCGCGTTGTTGCACTTGGCGGATCGCCGGCCGGCGCGGAGGGGAGGGACGGCGGGGGTGGGGGGGKGGGGGGGGKTTACGGTCTCGTAAATAAGGGAACGTAAAACCAATATGTCTGTTTTTTATGCGCCGAACAAAACCAAGCCCCCGCGCGTAAGTACGCCCGACCACCTCCCCGTCTCGCCTTCTCCCGCGGGGGAACAAGAGAAAGAGAGAGAGAGAGAGAGAGAGAGAGAGAGAGGAAGCTTAGGTACGGCTCGCCTGCCAGTGAGCCGCCGAAGATGCATCGCGGGAGTGCGAGAGGGATGCATCCGAGGGAGCTTCTGGGCGAGGAGCGTTATACTCGCGCAAAACGATCGCCGATAAGCCTCGCCTAATTTATCGCCTCTCTCTCCCTCCCCTGCGGGGTTAATGTACCGAGCCGAGGCATGCAGCGAGTACGACGGCGATTCGACTACCGATTCGTGCCGTCGACCGTATCGGATGGCGATTTGCCGAAGCAGCGGCCGCTGGGAAATTTCCTCGTGATGGCTGCGCGCGGGCGCATCCTCAAGTCGAGCGTGATCCTCTCGGAAATGGCTGGCCGCGGAGCCTTCGAGCTCTAAGTTCGCGCGTGCGAGCGGATCCGCGTGGAAACGCGCGTGCATCGCGTTTTCCCGGGAGGCTCTCAACTCGCTTGAATCCTCGACTGAATTCCCGTGGCCGTTCCAATGGCGCCGCGTCGTTCCGCGTCGATAAAAATGCCGGCGACAGAAACGGCAGCGCGCGTGTACCGCGAGTTGATAGCGTCGGTATTAGGTTCGCTCCTCGCGTGTCGACATTATCGTACCGCCAGGAAGCCTTCTCGGATACAAATCTGAGGGATCTCGTTTCGCATCTGTGCGCATCGCAGATCGCTGTCCGGCAAAGTGCAGACTCAGGATCCGCGATCGAGCCGCGATGATCCACGAGCGATCGTCTATAATCGTAATCGTGCGAGAAACGCTTGGCGGAGAAACGACTCGCGTTCAGGTGGTCCGCCGATCGTCGCGCGCGACCCTCTCTCACTCTCTCTTTCTCTCTCTCACTCTCTCTTCGCTCTGGTACTTCGACGGCGTGTCCGCGGATTTTTCGCCCTCGCGCCCACGAGGCAGCGCCGCGATATAAATCGACGTGGCAACGAGATCGATCCTCGTTATCACTCGAGGAGCGAGCGAGCGGTCGGGACGAGAGAGAGAGAGAGAGAGAGAGAAAAGGGACGCGCGCCGAGAGGAACCTCGCTGCTGCCTTTGTTTCTGCACGCGCATCAGATACTAGCCGTCCCCTTATCGCCGCCCGGTATCGGGCCCGCGGCGTGGCTGCGGGAGCGGGAGGGGAGGAACGCGCGCGTGTGCGAGCGTCTCAGATAAGATATCTTCCGCTCTCTTGTGTGCATCTTTGGATCTCCCTCGTGCGAAAGCCGCCATAAATAACCCGGCCGGATTGTTCCTCACGGCCGATCGCTCGCGGAAAAGCGTTCCTCGCAGCGGGCGTCCTCTCGCCATCGCACGCGCAGCGTCCGCAATGCATCCGCCCGCATAATTGGCGGCGCGCATGCGCGAGATTACTCGGCGGCATACGCACGTGGAGATAATGGTTTCCCCGTGATTCTCGCCTCGCGTAATTTGCCAGATTTCATGCAACGCGACGGGACGTGGGATCGACTGGTGTTGCGTAATGTACGAGCACACCCGCGCACACATGCGCATGCACATGCATACGCGCACGCGTGTCGACCGTGCACGGCACGCGACACCTCGCGCGATCCGCGGCGTCGAAATTACGAGCTGCTCGACCGACGCGTGTCTCGAGACCAGCCAGACGTATCGAGATGAGGAAGAGTACCGGGTCCGCGTAATCGTCGGATTAAAATTACGATGACGCTTCGCTTTCTCCGTCCTCCTCCCACCGTCTCCGTCTGGACGGCACGGGAGGACTCGCGCGCGGTCACGATTTCGTGACGCGTAGGCCGGCGATGATGATACCCTTCGAGCCGTTCGTGGAAACGGTAGTCTCGCTCCTCCGCGATCCGTCAGTCCATAGAGCCGCATTCTTCCCGAGGGAAGAATTACTGCCCGCGCCCGGCGCATAATCCGGTTTAACGCGGCCGCCGCGCGCCTGTAATTACGTCCGCGAATTAAATTGCCGGCTACGCGCGCGCCCGCGCGTGCTACGTTGCCCCGAAATGAATTACGCTCGCGCGGATCCCGCGCGTGCGACCCCATCTCCCCCTCCCCCTCCCCCCTCCCTCTCCTCTCACACGGGACGCAGCGAGGATCCGGTCATCGCGCGAGAAGCGGGAACGTCGCCGTGCGATGCTCGTGCGGGAGCCGAGTGCTTCTCTCACGAGAGAGAGAGAGAGAGAGAGAGAGAGAGAGAGAGAGAGAGAGAGAGAG